>JAPYYR010000015.1:0-99599 GCA_030523065.1 Aphidius colemani | reverse complement strand
TATATAGGCACTATGCTAATGATAAATTTGATTGATATTTTTTTTGAACAACTGTATAATAGGCATATAAAAACAAGGGGTGTCATACACTTACACGTGGACGACAATGTTTATATAGAAATACTGGGTTACTCGTGGGGATAATCCTTTCTCAATTGGAACCCAACAATTTGCTATGCACTTCATGTATAAATTTATACAATGTGCAACAGAAGTGCATATTGAAAAACTTGTTAGTTCTTTTGGGTATAGTAGAGTGATAAAAAGAAAGATTAAACAGACGAAAAATAAAAAACAAATATTCAAATTGTATGTTAATGAGATGGTTTGTTGTTGCAAACAAAAATTAATTGATCAAGGGCTAAGGTCACAGTATACACTCTTTGTATACAGATATTATTTTACCACAATCTGAATGACTTGAAAATTTAACAGAGAATATTTTAAACGATGAAAAAAAATTTTGGGCATCTGAAAATTAAAATAAAGAAGATAAAAAATTTGCTTGACTCACCATTGGTTTGCAGTTGATAATGGAAGTTTTGGATTGACGTCGTTGGCTTGTCTCATCGAAATTCATATAGCCTGCAACAATAATTAATAAAAAAAAATTGTTTAATTAAAATGAAATATATAAGAATAAATATTCTTGCTAAAAATATTTAAAAAATAAAAGTTTAATCTAAAAAGTATTATGGTTTTTCAAGTTCAATAAAAAAAAAATAATATATGTAAAAAAAAATTAACTAACGCATTGCCATCAAACTATTTGATTCGTACATTTGTCACTTTTTATTTTTTCGACATCAAATTAAATTTGAATTTCAACGTAGATAGTTTAGTTAAAAAATTTATAAGAATGTAGAAACTTTTTTAAGCACTCTAAATTGTCAGACACTTGACTCCACATTTTTACAATATTTAAATACGTCAAAAATATATTTCATCGACTCAAAATTTATTTATGAATAATTCTGCTACATAAATTTGTTTCTTTTTCGGTTGTTAAAATTTCAAACTCGTTAAAAACTTGCATTTTTAATTGAAAAGGATATTATATACTATAAAGTAAATTTATTTTCAAGTTTCTACTGTTTTTTTTTTTTTTCTCTTTGCACTTCCCTATAAACATATATACACTGAAGCATATACTATTTGCAGCATCGTTTCACAGATAACGAGGTTTACTTACTCCGGGACCCTGTAGGCGTCCAATAATTATCGCCATATAGCATCTCGCATATTTTCAACGACCGTGGGTGCGTCCCCGGCGTTACGTTATTATATTCATCAGCTCACTGTCAAGATGGTAGCACGAAAAAAAAAATATATAAATAAATTCATTTCATCAACAGCAAGAAAAAAAATAAGAAATAAAAAAAAATCGGCAAATTTTTACAGGTGAGAATCACCAGAATTTTGTAGTTATTTCGGTGAAATCAGGTTTTTATGTAAAGAACTTATATATTTGTTCAAATTATTTGGAAAATTTCTCGCTTAGAGTCCTTGAAAAAAATTTAATTAGCAAGTTTTGTATTATTTCTCTAAAAATTTACTAGTTTCATAAATATATTTATTTATATTCTCACTTATGCTCTTCATAATTAATTTTTTACATTGAATTTATTCAGAAAAAAAAAAAAAATAAAACTTTGCAACTGTTATATAAAAATGATGATGAAGTTAATGATATTGTTTTGTTGTTGTTTATTGAAAAAAATAAAAAATTATGTTACGAAAATGTGCCGACGCATGCCGCCCACATTGTTCTCATTATGATTGAGATTGTTTTTTTCTTCTTTTCAATCTCAGAAGAATACCGGCACAGTAGTTTGCTTTTCAAAAAATATATAATTAAGCGATCGAAGTGCGAAGATATTTCACGGAGAATTTTGTTCTACAATAATTTTTCAACAAAGATCATTCAACACACACGCATTTCTTCATCTTTCATTGTTATCCCTATTCGAAAAAAAAAAGAAAAAGGTTCGATGAATTTCTCGCGGCAATTTGTGACGGTAGTTTGGCCATTTCGCCGACTTGGAATTTATACTTCTGGTCAAAAGTCGATGGTACATATCATACCGAATTCTCGATGAGTCACACTACTCAACTTTCTGTGGTTTCAAGACTAACATATATAAATCTTTCGAAATTAAAAAAAAATCTAATACTTTCAAGTTTTATCGTTGAGGGAAACCCCAAAGTTTTCCACGACCGAAAAAAAAATAAAATACATACAGAACTTTTTGATTTGCGGGTGAAAAACTTTTCGAGACCAACAAGTTATTCATCTTGGTTGGAATCACTTTCAGCACTTGATCGTTTACTTAAAAAATGTTTTTCTTTTTTGTTTTTTTACAATAAAATTCTACAAAATTAATAACATATAGTTTTTTTTTTTTACTTTTTACTTTAAGCTATCTATTAAAACAGATCATCATGACTATTTTATTTCATCTCGTTACCAGTAAATATACTGATTATATTTTTTCTGGAAAAGATTAAGAGCTACGACTAATCTTCTTAAGCAACAGCATCAACCTGTCTTTCACGTACACTAACATAGGTTTAATTGTTTTTCTAGATATTTGCGAAAGTCCCTTGAGATAGCGCCAAGTCAGCGGGATATGTACTGAAAATTGAAAATAAAAATTCAACCGTATCCAAAACGTATTTTCTCTTTAGTCAAGTGGCAAATATATACCTCAAACAGGTAGACAACTTTCAAGGTTGCAAAAAAAAAATATAAAACTTTCGTCCCAAGAATTTTGAAGTGTGAAAAAATAATTTTCAAATGCAAACGAAAAAAAAAAAAATTACTTCGATGACAGTGTAGTTTTTTATTTTTTTTTAAAAACTATGAAGCATTTGTTATAATTTTTATTGAATAAAATTTGTCTTGTAATCCAGTAGATTTCAAAAAACTTTTAAAAATTTCATAGTAAAAAAATTTATAAAATAATAAACTATTAAACCAAAAGTGGATTGTATATAATTCAAATACAAATTCTTGACTAATATAATCCGTGTCGTTCATCCTTAATAATAACATCGAAAAAGAAATAAAAAAAACCAAAATTAGGATATATAAAAATGAGATAGATGAATCCAGGCTGCAATATGGATATATGGATATAAACATAAGATGAAAACTGGATGCATAGTGGAAAGTAAAGGTGTAGCGAGGCATCTAATCTGTCGGCAGTGATCAGGAACCCTATCGATGATGAAGCCTCCTGAGCACTTTGATGTCCGACCGACATCACAACAGGGGTGCATTTCGTTCATATTATAGATATATAATATACTCACTCACTCACTCACTCTAAAATATATTCGAGCAATCGAAAATGTAACCTCAACTCAACTGGTCAACTTCAATTCTGATTTTTAATATATAATTCTACAGATAATATATGCCTGCCTGTCTGTCTCACTGTCTGTCAAAAATTTAAAACTGCCCTTTCATGGAAATCGATAATACCAATGATACCGTCATAACAACAGACAAGATAACACTATATAATTCCAACAATGAAAAAACAACTAAATTCAATTTTTTTTTTTTTTTCTTCTAATTATTTTTAGTGAGGGTGGTTTTGACATGATTTTCTTTGATCTTTCCTTTTTTTTTTTGAGGAATAGATAAAGCTATGACCTTGAAGTTTGCAGAAACATGTGAAGCTAAATTAAAAATTTGTTTTTTTTTTTTGGTCAACTGAGTTTCCCATGTCTAATATATGCGTAAGGTTTAGAAAAAAAAACGCACGTTTTTATAATTTAAAAAAAAAGCCATGTTTGGCAAATGTTTACACTGCAGGTAGATGAATATCAACAGGGGGCATGGCACAACCCTGGAAAATATTGCCATATTATTTGTCGTTTTTAAACAAGACCATTTTACGACTGTTGACCATACAAGATATCAAAAAAAGTCCTTCAAATATATACAAAATAAAAACACACTAATGCATTTTTATTTTAAAAATATATATTTTTTTTTTAAATTTAAAAATCAGATGGACTTTTTTCACCAAGGTAAATTTTAAAACCCAATTTACCGACAAAGTGCTTGACTGGAAAATTAGGGTAGTAAACTTGTTGGATAAATACTTGGAATTATTTTCTTTTTTCCATCTTTAAATATGATGAAAATAATTTACTACTTGTTCAAAGAAAAGAATGTCATTTGCTAATTTTTCTTTTAAAAAAAAAAACTAAAAATTCCATTTGATTTGTTGTATTTTTATGGAAAATAAATAACTCATAGTTTCACTTTTACTGTTCAGCATATTATTACCTCTTTCTTCAAAACTATTATCGTTCAATTCTTTTACTAAACATATTATTTATTGAAAAGAAAAATACTATTAATTATTTAATAATTATCAAATGTCGTTTTTATATAAATCAAAAATTTAATTTAATAAAATTTATAGATAAAAAAAAACCTCTCATTAGTTAAAAAAATATATATTTTGATTGTCTTAATTATATAAGCTTGAATGAGCAACAAAATAAGAATGAAAAATAATTTTTTTGAGTAAAGACAAAATAAAAACTGGCATTGTGGTTTTGTAGACATCACGCCCAATACATCTACACAAGCGAGAAAACGACCCCGATCAACTTCACTCATCGTCCAAGGGGTCAACAGCGGAACGAACAAAGCATTTTTAACAAAAGCCGACATCTCACATGCACCTATATATTTATATATTTATACATATATGCATATATACACATACGTAATACATATATTTAAAATGTTCGGGGATAACGAGTCAAAGCCACACCACTCATTTATGCGTTCTCATCGACCACTCTTTTCGGCTTACTAATTTATCCATATCCTATCTCTTATTCCTTTTTTTTTTCTTTTTAATTTAATATTTTTTTTTCCCTACATTTTTAAGATACTTTTATTTATTTATTTATTTTTTCATTGTATAGGGATCAACGTGTTTATTTGTCAGTCAATTAGCAAGTACAATTAATATTAATTACGCCAGGTAAAAATTTTCTTTAGATGAAAAATAATAATAATAAATTGATATTATAGTAATATGAATGTTGGGCATCAAGATAACAATGATAATGTGATGATGATGATGATGATGATGGGTAAGCAGTTGATTTGCCAGAATGCAAGACAACACAGGTGACAAAGTATTTTATTAAAAAATAAATAAATAAAATAACACGAGACACATGAAAAGCAACGTGACACCTTGTTCTTTGGTAACGCAACAACACACCATGTGCACATATGTAATTCTTTTTTTCATTATTACTATTATCATTGTTGTTGCTGCTATTATTATTATTTTTCTTACTAACAAACACATCAACAGTTTAGTTTTTTTTTTATACATATTATTCGCATTTCATATGCACAGTGTTATATATATAATATGTACGTGAGCTTTCTTCCTATTCTCATCTTTTTTTTTTCTCAATTTTTTTATTCTCTTTTTACCATTAGTTTATGCACCGACAGTCAGCCATACGTCATATATGCAGCAATCTAAAATATGCTGGGAGGGAAACTTTGTTAACTCCGACACACGACAATATATTTATTTGTTTTTTTTGTTGTTGTTGTTGTTGTTATTATTATATTTATGTTTTTTTTTTTAATATTTAATTTAAATTTTTTATATTTGCAAAATAAATATTTCCGAGAAGTTGGTGTAACGGGAGATTCGGTACGGACTGGAAAGTGCAACGCTTTGACTGCGAAATCTTTGGTGACGATATTATGCAGTCAACAAAATTACAAAAATAATATTTTATATTTTGTAATTTATTTTAGTTTATTTATTTATTATTGTTATTTAAATATAGTGAGAACAAAAAAAAAAAGATTTATATTTTAAAAAATTTTGAATTTATAATTTTAATTTTTATTGATAATATTTTAAATAATTTTATGAAAATTAATTTTTCTTTTTTATCTAAATATTTATATTATTTATAATTTATTTAAATACATACGAAAATATGTAAATTAATTGGATAATTCAATGGATGATTGTGAGTTTTTACAAATATTTATTTTTTATTTTTGTGCATATATTGAGTGCATGCTTGCATTCAATTTCAACTCCTACGCCTTGAGAATAATGGTATGCATATAATAATAGTTACAACGAGAATACTGACTCCAAGAAATCGTAACTTGTTGTATTTATCGCTCTGCGGCATACAGGGCGGTCGTTCTTTCGCCAACGGCATTTATAGCGCCTGTTTACTTTTTTATCGCGATATTTTTTATACTTTCAAATATGAATTTTTTTTTACACGACATATTGGTAAACTACAATAATTAATTTAATAAACTTAAAAAAAAAGAAAAAAATTATTTTAAACATATTAATTTGTAGAAAAAAAAAAAACTATTTGTAAAAGAAAAACCATATATTTGAAACATTAGATTATTGACAGGTAAAAGTCACAGTGGTCAAAAAGTTTCTTGTTTAAAAGAAAATTAAAAGAAAAGATAAAAAAAAAAAAGCTCATAGTTATTTTTCATTCTGAAGGACAAATATTGAGAAACAAGTTAGAAAATATTGGTGAGATGATGTTGAAACTAAACAGTCGAGGTCATTTTGTAGCCTTTTCCACATGGCACATTACACAGGGCCAAGAGTTCGCAACGGGGCCGTTCATCAGAGGCAACTTGTCACGCCGCTGGGCATCGGGCATAAATTCTACTCGGTAATGTGACAGGTCCCTCGGCAGTCCTCATCAACCCCTCTTTAATTTTTTTTTTTTTTACCTCACAGCAAGTTCTCTTTTTCGCAGCCCCCTTGGGTTTTTTTCCATTTTTTATATTTTGCTTAAATAATAAACCTCAATGTTTTCAAATATATCAAGAAAAAAAACCATTAATTAATGATTTATTGTTCAATTGAATGAATGAAAAATTAAATAACAATTCCGGATAATCTTGTCAGGATAAAATGTGTCTAGGCTTCCGACCGGAACTTCGATTGCGATCTGAACCCGATAGATATATATTCACTGGCCATTGGCGAGGGAGTTCAAACTCAATTGTATGTTATATATAAAACTGAGATTACACATATAAAGTCATTTGCGAGACTCTTCCGTAGTTGGATAATAAAATGGATGTATAAATTCAAGAGGGGAAAAGTCCGAGCTTTGACCATCGGTCCGCGTGCGCGTGAACCTTCGTAAAGGCAATTTAATGTATTACCATTTGTCCACAAACAGTATAGAGATAGGGCCTTATATTGCCGGAGGCAATTTATCCTTCACCCTTTTTTTTTTCCTTTTTTTCCGTGTTGACCCTGCTAACGTTGGTTATATACATGGTAGCGACTCGGGGGATGTCACAAGTAATGTTCGTTTTGGTCAAATAAATGTGTCTCAATATTCTATCTGACCCTTCTAGCTGTTTTATTATGGAAAAATTAGACTTTTAACAATAAATTCAATACCTTCCATTTGGTCAGTTACTGATAAAATTTATGTACTATTTTTTGTATTACTGTATGCTTTCATTCACGTTTATGTATATATATAAAAAACTATTTATACATAAGACTGCATAGCGTGTACTTAGGACTTCATAAGTTATAAAAACTTTTTGAAACTATAGATCAAAGTCTACAAGCCTTTAAAAGACTATATGAGACTTTGTGGGACAATATAGGTCTATGTAACTTGACAAATCTACATAAGGCTTTCCAAATCGATACAAGACCCCATAATCAATATACATACTATGACACATATTGAAATAAGACTTTATAGGACTCTTAACATCTAAACTAGCTGCAGGCATGTTTAGTCTTATCCAAAATTAAATTTTTCAGGCTCTCAATGATCATCTATGAGAGCCAAACACAAGTTGTCTTTATATAACACGATCAATGTATGGATAATTTCAATTAAATGTTTTCTATCATTAATATAATTATTAATATATAGATGTAGATTGAGAAATTTCTTCAAGAGATTGGCCTAAGCATTTAATATATTAAAATAAAATTTAGATAGAGTAAACAGGTTAAGACATTAAGTGGGATCATTAACGTGTGTCCAGGTCTCATATAAAATATGATGAACCAAATGGTATTCTTTTGAACATCCGATTTCTCACCGTTGATGCCTCACTATTATATATGCTCATCTAAAACACGTGGTCTTGTCTTTTCTCTTTTCTTCTCACCCTTTCGTAAACCATGTGATGGAATTCAAAGCACGCGAAGATCGCAATCCAACATAAAATTATATGAACAGCCACATTTATCTTACATTTATTATTTTTTCTAAATGTTGCTGTTGTTGTTATTATTATTTTTATTTTATTTCTTTCTTCATTTGCGGGCATCTTATATTTCTGCCACTCGACATGAATAAAATTGTTATTTTATTTATTTTTATTCGCCTCTCATGCGGTGGAAGCCTGTCAAATATACGACACTGACATGTCGTTAAATTTCGGAGAGCAATTTCACGAAAATTGTCGTGGATATATTATATGAACATATATAAAGCATGACATGGCTCAAAAAAAAAAAAAGAAAAAAAGGTCTGTGTATAGTAATGATGCAAAGTAAAGGTAATAATAAAAAAAATAAAAAAAACAAAGTAGAATTCAAAACTGTTAGGTGTCGGAGGTTGGCCCATATCATCGACATGTCTAACATGACCTGATTGACCCCTAGGAACCTCTTGAAGTTTTACCACACCGACAAAAGCTGTGAATTAAGTCGACTGTGTCTGTCCAACTGATACCAGTCATTCTCAACGATAAAAATTGTTATGAATAAAAAACTTGAAAGAAAAATTTTTCGAGTTAAAGAAATGATGTATATGGATTTTTTTTATTTCCCACTTTTCGGATGACCGAAGATACGAAGACGATTCTCAAGCTCTTTGCAGCAGCTCATGATAAAGATGTCACCGAGAGTGAAGATGAAAAATTTTTTTTCTTCTTTTTTTTTTCACGAGTCAGCAAATTCTTTCTACTATAATATATATGTATATTTTGTGATTACATTTCTTCTTTTATCTCTTACACATTATGATATTTCATTCATTTCGTTTTATATTTTTTTTTGCATGATGTCACTGATTTGTAAAATTATTAACAACCATTAGGAATTAATTTACATAGTCAGGATATATAAATATAATATGTTAAAATTGTAAGACGTCTTTGCTGAGATTAAATTGACATAAATACTAAAGAACTTGAGGAACAATTGATTCCATCTATTTGCACACAAGAACTACATAAATATTTGAAATTCAGTCGAAACTGTTTACACAAATTCACTTGACTATAATTGAAGATGTCTTCTGGATCAATCAATTTACAAAAGGGAAGAATAAAAAATTCATTACGAAAAAAAAAAAAAAAAAAAGATTCTAAATCAATATACCTATGTTATTTTTTTCTTCTCTAAATTTCATTGACATTTTGTAAATTTCAATTTAGCTAAATTAACATTAATATATTATTTATCATTTAAAATTAGATGAAAAAAATAACGTCAGCCAGGAAACGGATGTCCATCGGATTTCTCTACTCTGATGTAAACAGTAAAAAAAAATTCGCGAGGTGCGGCTAAATAAAATGAACGAATGAATCTATATACTGGTGACGGAAAGGACGAGATCCAGAGGAGATGAGATCGTCCGGCGGAAGTTGACACGGAAACGGAATTCATAAAAAAAAAAATTATTCCACCAACTCCCTCGCATCACGTTTTTCAAAATAATTCATTTTTTTTAATTTGTCTTTTACCTTAACCCAGAATTTTTATTTTTTAATTTCGTTTTATCATTACGCTCGGTGTAAAAAAAAATGGCAAAAAGTGAGTGTCTACCTCGCGTTACCGTAAGCCTCAGTAATTAGGGGAAATGAATATTTCTTTTTTTCTATTTTTAATTATTATTTTTTTTTTAACCTTCATTCTCGTTGAGCATCATCGGAGTTTCAGTCTCATTAATTTAAAAAAGTAGCGCGCGCCTGCTCTTTCCGGATTCGTCAAAACGATGAACCTACAGTGATCCGGTTGGTTATGATTCCCACTATCTCATCACTGAGCATCCCTTTTTTAAAACCCCACAATCGCCAATGTCGAAGCTTTCACTTTGCTATTTTTTTCTTTTCCCGCTGTATATATTTCATATTAATTTTTTTTTGAATATTCTCGGTTATAATGCGAGACCCTCCACGGACATAAAGTCGATGCCGCTTAAGGGCTACGTCAATCCCTAATGAACCATGTAATAACGTCACAAAATACCACCTTAAATTTTTATATTCATCTACTTAATACTCATTTTAAAAGTCATTTATTTTTCACATATAATTTTTGCAAATTAATTTTGTTTAAATATATCTAGTTTTTAGAATGAAAAAATAAAAAAATAGATTCATTATCTTTTAGATTTTTTTTCGAGATATAAAGAAATAATAATTACTGTCATGGTAGATAGTCATTTTGAGTATTGATGTCTCAATGAACCAAGATGTAGTTATATCTCAATAATATGTATAAAAAAAAAATCTCTATTTCCCTTTTTATACCTTTGACCTTCCCACCTTCACTCAATTATTGTGACTCACGAGCTCGTCAGGTCGCATACATCAACCTTCTTTTCAGCCATGCACTATTATACTCATATGAGATCAGCCTGAGATTTCATCTTCTCTTGCACATATGTATATATTATTTAAATATATATATATACATTTCTTTTCGTCGCGGCACGACCTCAGGTTACGTGCCTTACTAGTCACTGCGATTATAATATACCACGCACGCATTATTTTATCCTATTCTATATATGTGTTAAATTCTTTTGAATATATATTTGTTTGATATGTAAGTGTGACTGCAGAGAGAAGCTTGAAAGCGGTAAAAAAATTAATAGGCCAGTTAATACGACAATGTCTTTGCTGGGTCACGATGTCTAAATATATATATTTAATATTTTATTCGTTTAATTTTTTTAATATTTTTTTTTCCTGTTTATCCAACAAGAAAATGAGGATGTCGCGTGCGAAAGACTCATAGCTAATTGCTTGTCATCTGACACATTAAGAAAAATAATTTTTTTTTTTTTATTAATATTAATTTTATCTGAGATTTCTTTTTGAATAATTAAATATGTATTTTTTTAAACTATGAATATATGTTGTTTATTTTTTAACCGTGGGAATCGATTAGAATTGTATTTTAAAGTCTTTTGTTATATATTTTAGTTATTCATTTATGATTATATCAAGTGATTAATAAATATACATTTATATCATTTGAAAGTTACGAAAAATTTTGGGCATCTGAAAAGTAAAATAAAGAAGATAAAAAAATTGCTTGACTCACCCTTATTGCAGTTGCAGATGATGGAATTTTTGATTGACGTCGTTGGCTTGTCTCATTGAAATTCACAAAATCTGCAACAAAAAATAATTGTTTGATTAAAATAATGAAAGTTTAATTTAAAAAATATGATGGTTTTTTAAAGTTCAATAAAAGAAAATTAATTATAACGCATTGACTTAAATGCCATCAAATTATTTAATATATTTCAGAATTATTTGAAATGACCATTCTCTCGTACATTAAATAATCTATAACAATAATAAATATAAATAAAAAAAGTTAAAATGCACAAATTTTGTGTGTTTTCAGGGATTGGAGCGCGACGGGCAACGTTCGCGTACAAGAATCCTGGCCCACGTGAGCGCATTTCGCAAAGGCTAATTCAATGCCGCAACAAGACCAGTGGATCGGGACCTCTGACTGTTGCGCGCATCACGGTGAGTCATTTGAAACACCTTGAAACAATCTTTATTTATTGTTAAAAAAAATATATAATAAATAATAATAAAATGTTATTTTTTCTCATGATATTCTAAATCGATCAATGTCAGATTGATTCCCGGAGTCTCGACTGTCTCATTTTTGCATATTATTATTTTTCATTTGCGGATACAGGTGCGTTTGTTTTGGTTCATTGGAGCCAAACTAAATAATATATGATGGAACCGGAAATTTGTTGTGTTGCATAATACATTGTTTTTTTTTTTTAATCAAATATATATTTTTCTTTTATTTAATTGTTACTATATGCTATGCGTCTTTGATGGGGTTGAAAAATGACTAAACAAATGCACTATAAGTCTGATGAGGAATTCAATGCAATAATAAAAATTTTGAATGTAAAAATACAATAAAACCTTATGAGAATTGAAATAAAATTGCAAAATAAAAAAAAAAAAAGGAGGAGAATTTTGTGGTAGCAGTTCGAAATTAAATTTTATTTATTTATTTTTAAAATAAATTATCATTGAATATTTCATGTAGACAAAATATTTAATAAATTTACTTTGTTTTTATTTGAAGAAAAAACTTGCAATTTATTTTGTTGTATACACTTAACTATAAATATTGTAACATCAAAAATGCATCTTACAGCACTTGTTTTGTATTTATTTATTTATTTTCGTTTTGGTTTCATTTGAATTGAATCCGACTGTAGCGAATTCATGCAACCAAGTCGTTTGCGCACGTTTAATATTTTTACTTCAATTTTTCCTGGGTGTTTTTAAATATTGCCGATTCATGAAAAAAAAATTTTTTTGCTTCATTAAAATCTATATCTTCTTGGTATTCAAAAAACAATTTTTTTTTTCGATAAATTCTCATTACATATATATATACATAATAACCATGAGAATTGAGACATCAATATACAACTTGGCCTCGTCCTGATCACTCTAACTTGATTTAATTTACAAACTCAAAAAAAAAAAAGAAATATATGAAGAAATTAATTTTACTAGATAAGAAATTTAAAAAAAAATAAAGAGACAGAGAATACAAAATTCAAAAAAAGAAAGAGCATAAAAAAAAGAAACTATATATGGAAAAAAAAAAAAAATATTGTTCGGTACTGTCGGGTGATAAGCGTTTCGAATCGTGATCGCTGTGATGGATCGACCGTTGACGTTAATCTGCCTTCGTAGAAAGTCAGATACGTACATAGACATATATTTATATACACATATTTTTTAAAAAGTTTCATGATGCTTCTCGTGGGAGTGCCATTCATTAATAATAATAATTGGTTAAATTCGCATTCTACCATTACCATTATATATACAGTCATTGCGTAATCAACTTAGTTTTAAATCTCATACTTCACCTTTTCAGGTCATGCGAACATATAACTTAAAAAAAAATATTAAATTTAAACTGTATATCTATATATATGTTTACAAAATGCCTCAAGGTATTTACTAATAAATTTTCAGCCTTTTGTTTTACCAAGTAATGTCAAAGTTATTTTTATGCAAAAATTACATTTGGCAATTTTTAAATATTCAATTGTATAAATTTAAAAAAATATTATATTTATATTTCATTGAATAATAATAAATTTAAAGCAAAAATAATAATATATTTATGAAAAATAAATAAATAAATAAAATATATGTAGAAGGGACAAACTTGATATCCAATGCAGTTGGATCTTCTTCTGGGTTTTATCAGGTTTGTCGAGTCATTGCTAGTAACGAGCTTAAAGATTCTACCACCTTTATCCGCGCTTTGCTTTGTAACAAAAACGTGGATGCCGATCCTTACTCGTTTAATTTTTTTTCCATGACCAAAATATAAAAATCAATGACAGATATAGCAAATAGAAAAAAAAAAAGAGCAAAGACGAAAATTAAAAAGAAGAAAAAAAAAAATTTACCGTAGGTTTTTGAAGAAGACTTCTGTCGAATAAACGACATGCATGATTTTAATTTTTTTTATTCTATTTTCCAACTCTAATTGGTAGTTTTGATTATCTACCTTTCATGGATACATAAAAAAAATAAACGAATTATTTTTAAAATAAAAAAAAAATTATAACGCTTTATAAAAAACGACACTATAAAATTAATTTTTGTTTTCTATATATACACACTGTATTTTAAAAACTATACATAATTAAAAATTAAAAATCATTTATAAATACTCAAATGTATATCAACAATTTATTGATAAAAAATAATAATAATAATAATTTATTTGATTTATTTTTATAATGACGACAGTCATTCCTATACATATTGAATATTTTTTTTATTAATTTTTTTTCAAATGTAAAAGATTGGTTTTAGATATATATATATATTTAATACAGTATATATGTACAGAAACACCGCGCCCTTAATTACCGATTTTTCTCGGTCCGTGTCACTTTTTAATTGACGCTAGAAATTGAACGGCTGCAGTGAGTCGTCAGGTTCTCGCAACGTCATTCTACTTTCCGACTATAAAATAACCCCATCTTCCTTTTTCCAATCGCCCTCCCTCTGTGACCCTCTTTCCAATCGAAGTAATTTTGCAAAATAAAAAGGAAAAAAAATCAAAAGAAAATGACGTTGCGTATTTATCAAATCTCGCAAATATCTATCATCATTCTGACATTTTATATATGGATTTATTCTAAAACTGTATATTCCCATTTTATATATATCATATGCAGAATTTTATACATATATATATTTGTTATGTACGTATGTTTTTCTCTATTTATTTTTTCATTTTTATTAAGTCATGTCGTTGCCAGATGTTCGTTTTGCTAATAATCATTATATCGTTGTTTAAATGTAGACTGTACACTGACATCACGCGGTTTACAGAGAAAAGGGGAATATTATTTTATGTAATATACAAAATAAAGACCGTTGAAGGGGTGAAAATGAAAAAAAAAAATTATAAAACAATAGCCAATGTCCCGAGAATAAGCGTCCATTATTTCACCATGGAGACGAGAACTATGCAATAATGTATTTTACGATTAAATGAGTTTTGATGATATGTATATGTATAATTATCAAAGAAAACTTCATGTGAATAAACAGACTGCTAAATACATATCTGTTCAAATGAAATTTAACTTATCATTTTAACTATATTTTTTAAGTATTAATTTTTTCCCTTTAACGTAAGTTTGGTTTAAATGTTATATATATATTATTAGTTAGACTTATTTAACATAAAGATCTAACAAAGTTTATTCAACTTTCTCGCTGGACACATGTCACATGTCAAAATGTCACGTTGCTTTTTATGAAAATTAAAGACACAAGTAGATAAGTCAGTGTATAGTCAGACATGAATAAAAACTTGTGCAAATCCGCTGAGCTTTTTTTCGAATCTATATACAGTAGAAGATGATAAACACAAATGACATAATAGAAAAATAAAATGTTTAAAGTTTATCTCAATTAATGTTCAACAAATGTTTTAATAAATAATATAATATTAAAAGTGTGCTAAAACTCGTCAATTAATTCAACTGAAGACCAGAATCTCAAGGTATATAGCAGTTTTCGTAACGAGTTTACACAGTTTATAAAGTTATATACAGGGTATTACATATACTTCACTTTCATGGGAGTACTTGTAAAGTCTCTGACCCGAGTAGCGAAAATTCTTTTGATGTCTGACTAAAGGACTTGTACCAATTAAGTACTAGGAAGAGACGAATATGCCTTCATATTTAAGAGGATGAATTCTCTTATTTTTATCAATAAAATTTGAAATAAAAAAATATAAAAATTTAATAATAGTAGTATTTATGTATAAAATATAAATAAATATTTTTCTTTGATAGATTTTTTTCAATGATTATTAAAATTTTTAGATATTTTTATTTAATAAGTTTTGTGGCCTCCATTTTGTTAAATGTTTAAGGGTGGGTGCCTATAGTCACCCTCTTCACCATCACCTAGGCGACGGCTTGAGAGGGATTCTTGTGTGCTCTTGTATTTGCCACGTATAGTGGTATATACATATATATTCTATTAACTTTATATACACTGTAGTTGTGTATGACGATGAAATCCCCAGAGGGCTGCTCTTCGCCCGATTGGCGGCAGTGGACTATCGACCAACCCGACTCAGCCAGAGTTCTCTTTGTTTCAATATTCAACCCTCTTTGTTACTCTTCATGCACTACTTTCATCCACACTTGAAATCTCAGTAATATAAACCCTCAAATATGTGCCTCAGTAATTACTTTTTTTTTTTTTTTACTATTTAGAAATCGATTCTTTCATTGCGTGAACCAAATTTTATATATCGTTTATTTTTTCCTGAGGAGGAACGGAGGCCCGGATGATCATTTCACCGGGTGAATAAACACAAATGGCTGTCTTAAAAATTTGGATATGAAATAATATTCAATTAAACGAAATTCGCTGAGTAAAATTATCATCCGGGCCTCCGCTCCTCCTCAGCCATTTATCCCTCTATTTTTCTAATTAAATTTAATTTATAAGCACAAATGGCTGTCTAAAAATTCGGATAGAAAATATAACTTTATTACACGAAATTCGCTTGGTGAAATGATCATCACGAAAATTTACGCGTTAATTCACACGTAAATTCATAATTGAATAATTCAAATTGAACGACTGAGTCAATTTTTTAAATTTAGGCTGTTTGAGTTCTATTGACGGAAATTCGATATAACTAGTAATTTAAATAATGACTAATGCTTTGATAAAAAATTCTCTAAACAAACAACAATAAGTTTGCTGAAATTTCAAATCAATACAAAAAACTTCAATCATGTATTAATCAAAATAAATTTTAATTCAACATCTGAGTATTTTATGCACATAGAAAAAAAAAATAATTATTAAAAAAGGAGTAAAAAAAACTTTGTCATTTTCCTAAGCGAGGTGTATCATACTTTATCCGAGAACAAGTATAAAAATATATGAATGCACCCTTTGATGTTCGCATCTACATTATGTATGAGTATAATATATATAATATAGATATATACACGAGTGTCTCGCGGGGGCACAGTGTTGTCGGTTTCTATTGTTCATTGAAATAATGGAAATATTGTTGTGAGTCGTTTTCCGATGGGACACAAGTGTGTCCCACAGGACTCAAATTCACCAAGACACAAGAAAACAACAAAAATATATTTAAAAAACAAAAAAATATCAAGAAAACAAAAAAAAATACAATACCTCTAATTTATAATATTTAAATATGAAAATAATTTGTTGTAATATAATTTATAAAGTACAAAAATATTCAATAAATTGTTAGAAAGAAAAAAAATGCTTGGACAAATTACGAACTGTCTAAAAAATATAATCCAGGGATAACACCAAGTTTCATTAATCTAAGAGCCGATTGTATTTTTTATGTTGCAAAAGATATATATATTTTTACTATGAGGGTTGAGGATAAAAAAAATAATGTCCAATGAGGGGGTTGGTTTCAATCTCGACCGAGGTCGTGGCCATCTAATCACACGACTTTTCTCGTAATCAGATCGTCGGTCGGACAATTCATTCTGAGCCACTGCAAACTCCTTTTTTTTTCTTTTCATTCTTTTTTTTTTTTTCAATATCCTGTCATTTGTATCTCTGCCAATTTATTTCTCTTTTATATTCAACAACGCTTATTGAAGGGACGTCGATGACATAACTTTTTTTTTCTTTTTACTTTTTTTTAATTCGGGTGTGTATGTGAGTGTGCTTTGATTGTCAGGCATTTTGAAACTGTCAACTTCAATCATAAAACAGAGACAAAATGTCCGATGGGAAAATAGCTTAACCAAAACCACACATAATTAAATCTCAATTTGAAAATAATCATTGCTTGTATAATAGGAAGATTGCGAAACCTTTGAAGTTACTGTAACGTAGATATCTTTTTATCAGTTAAAAGCTTCTTATACCAATTAGAATCGATAAATCGTTTTTTTATTATGATTTTTTCTTTTTTTTTCCATTTAAATGAAATTCTACTTTATGATATTTTTTAATAGATTATATCAACATATATATATGTTCATTTTATTGAGAGAAAATTGAAAACGACCAACTTTATGTATCATAAAAATTCAAGATGTTTGTTACCATGAAAAAAAGCTTTATTTATAATTAATAAAAATATTGAATTGAAAAAAGTTATTCAAACTAAACTTTAAGACTTATAGTTTCAACTTGATGATATTTATCACTCAAACAATACTACAATTATCACAGATCACAAAGAAGACGTATAGGTATACTTTGATGTCACTAGGGGCTCAATCTGTATGTGCGCATATCAAAGTAAGAAGATTTATATCAGACATACACGTGTAACACTCGCTAGTCATTGAGCTTTTTATTCCGACCAACATTTTCAATAATAAACACATATATTCTCATTAAACATTGTTCATTCACTACATATTCAATGCCTACATGATTCTTTTTTTTTCCCGAAGCCAAACAAATAACTGCAGAAACCTTCACAAGTTCTCAAATATATACGCGACTGAAAACAACTACAAAAACAATAATTGTTTTTCTATTCACGTATTAATTTTATCATTAAAATAAAAAAAAAAAAGTTATAAAATTGACGATATACTATTTTTAAAAAAAAAACTTGTAAATTATTTTATCCTCAAATTGACAATATATAAGATTTAAATTTAAAGATAAATTGTAGAAGAAGAGTGTATACATTACACACAATTGATTTGACATAAAAAAAAAATAAATATAAATAAAATAAAAAAACATACCCAAGAAAAATATTGCACGACTCGCAATTTGTTTCAAGATGATATCATCAAAGTAGCTCTTTCTCTCGTTGGGGGGATACTCGAGACTTGTGCATTCGTGAATGGGCATTTGATAGAGAACAGGATCATCCAGGGCATCTGAAAGCAAAAAAAAAAAGATATATTAGTTCTGAGGACAGAGGGATCTTGAGAAAATAAAATAAGAAATAAAATAAATATAAAAAAGGAAGGTATGTATATAAAATAGCATGGAGGTAAATGAAGAAATACGGTACACATTTTCAAGACAAATCTCAATCCGTTTAGTTGGCAAGTTGCTCAAAACGAAAGACTTGATTTCTTGTAAATTGTATAATCAACATAAAACAAATGAATTTGTATTTGTTTTCTTATTTTATTTATTTTATTTAATTAGTAAATGTTACATAATAATTATCTTTTGTTAACAGTATTTTCCAAGATCCCTAAACAAACTTGTACTAGTTTCTAGATCATTTATCAGTTGGATATACAAATGCGTATTATTCTGACAAGTGACACTTGTAGATTGTCAATGTTGTTGACATTATTTGATAAAATTTATCCTCGATTATCAAGATAATTACGAGACGGGTATGAAAAAACATTTCTTTTTTTCAGTACCTTGATTGTCTTGGAGTTATTGTTGAATATAGGTCATTAAGCTTTCAATACAAAAGCTTTGTAATGTATATAATATTATTTGAAAAATTTTAAAAATATACTAAAATTAAATGATAAAATTGAACACATTGACAGATGAAAATAAAAGGAAAATTTAAATATCGAATAATCCAATTTTATCCCACACTTGAAGCCTCTTAGATATTCGTTTCAAAAAAAATGGATTTGAAACGTGTATAATGGTTGCAGCTCTAACGGTTAATTCTTCAATATTTTTAGCATCTTTTCGATCAGCTATCACGATTGGAAGACAAACACAACCAGCGAATATACTGTATATTTCATATTTAAAAATTAGCTTCATTAAACCATCCATGTTGGGTGGTAAAGTTTTGCAGCCAATTTTTTTCATTGTCATTGTTAAAACATCCAAATATTCTTGTAGAATTTCATCACGATGATTAATGAATACATCTTCTGATAAACTTGTATGAAAAAAATAATTCAAGTCAATTGCAGGAGATTTGTAAACAGATTGTTGAAAATCCAGCTAAAAAAAATAACAAAAATAAATCATCAAATTATATCAAATTAATTAATTTATACTCACAAAAATATGACCATCAATTTGATTATTATTATCATAATGAAACAACATATTGTTAACCCAAAAATCACCATGATTAATAACATTAAATTCATTTTCATCGACTATAGTTTTTTTAGCTATCAAATCATACATATTATCAGATATTTTTGATAATTTATGTTGATATTTCTGACCAAGATCAGGCCACGAACCAACTGCATTGCCAAATGATTTCATTGTACTATCAATAAATTTTTTCCACTCTTTTAATTCATCAGTTATATAAAATAATCCTTTATTGAATTGTTTTTTACAATTTGGATCCTATGAAATATATATGTTTAGTATTTAAAAAAAAATTACATAAAAGTATGACTTACCTTTTCAACAAGTGCAACAGAACTTGCATGAAATTTCGCTAAATTTCTAATAGCAAATAAACTATGCTGAAGATCAAGACCAGCTTGTTTATCGAGCAAACGAAAACCGGATTCTATCAAATCTTCCATAATAATAACATGTGGTGAATAGTCTTGGCTATAAAAATATTCACTACAGAGTTTAGTATCATCACCAAGAATTTTTTCCATTTTTTTTAATGTTGATGTCATCATTATTATTTCTGTATTAAAAACACCCATTTCTTCAATCTTTAAATAAAGCAAAAATATTATTTTATGAATTTTTCTCTTTTTTTTAAAGTAATAAGTATCAAAAACAAATTATATTTATAAATAATTTCAATACTTACTATTTCTTTGTTCATGCTACTTTTGACTTTAGCAGTCTTCACAATCAATGATTTTTTTTTAAACAATTCTTTCGACTTTTCACTTTTTGTAAAATCAACAGTCAACCGAATTACTAAACTAGTAAAATTATCACCTTTACCACTACCTGGTTTTGAATTAATATTAACAACACAAATTGAATCGTCATTTTCAATATTTTTTAAAATTTTTTCTATCAGCTTATTATCGAGCCATGAAGGTGAAATTTGATCCATTTTTAGTATAATATGTTTAACGATAATATTTATGATTTTAAAAATGTAACAAGTCCAATAAAGACTGACTATTTGCAAAGACCCGTTAGAACTAACTAAATAATTTTTCAGTTATCGTTTTTATAATAATCCTTGAAAGTCAATAATAATTATCGTAATGTTGCATGACAAGTTTTTGAACATGTATGCAATTTTCGCTTGAATCAAGTAACATTAACAACCATATTTAGCTGAACGGCCTTCATCACTTGTATATAAATAAAAAACAAACATCACAAAAGTTATAAAATTATTTATTTCATATTATTTATATATTTCTACATACGACTATTTATTTAAATGTCAAATTGACCAAACAGTAGTAAAAAGTAAGAGACATAATTAAAGAGACTTTTTAATTGTAAACTGTCAGATAGAAATAAAAAAGAAATTAAACATCTAATAATCTCATTTTATCCCACATTTCAAGTCGTTTGGATATTCGTTGTAAAAAAATTGGATTAGAAAGACTATCAATGGTTCCATCTGTATCTGTTAACTCTTCAACATTTTTAGCATCTTTTTTATCAGTTATCATGATAGGAAGACAAACACAACCAGAAAATATACCATATATTTCATGTTTATGAATTAATTTCATTAAACCATCCATGCTTGGTGGTAAAGTTTTGCAGCCAATTTTTTTCATTGTCATTGTTAAAACATCCAAGTATTCTTGTAGAATTTCATCACGATGATTGGTAAATACATCTTCTGATAAACTTCCATGAAGAAAATAATTTATATCAATTGCAGGAGATTTGTAAACAGGAAGTTGAAAATCAAGCTTAAAATATAAATAACAATAATAAATTATCAAATTATATTGAACTAATTTATTCATACTTACAAAAATATGACCATCAACTTGATTATTATTATCATAATGAAAAAACATATTGTTAATCCAGTAATCACCATGATTAATAACATTAAACTCATTTTCATCGACTGCAGTTTTTTCGGCTATCAAATCATAAATTTTATCGGATATTTTTGATAATTTATCTTGATATTTCGGACCAAGATCAGGACATGAGCCAACTACTTGAGTAAATGCTTTCATTGTACCGACAGTAAATTTTTTCCATTCTTTCAAATCATTGGTAATGAAAAATAGTCCCTTATCATATTGTTTTTTACAACTTGGATTCTGTGAAAAAAAAAAAAAAGAATTAATACAAAACATATCAAACATGTAATTTTAAAAGAACAAACTTGCCTTTTCAACAACTGCCACAGAACTTGCATGAAATTTTGCCAAATTTTTAATAGCAAGTAAACTATGCTGAAGATCAAGGCCAGTTTGTCTATCAGCTAAACGAAAACCTAATTCTGTTAAATCTTCTATGATAATAGCTGGTGGATTATCTTGTCCATATAAACATTTAGCACAAAATTTAGTATCATCATCAAGAATTTTTTCCATTTCTTTTAACGTCGTTGTCATCATTATTATTTCCGTATTAAAAACATCCATTTGTTCAATCTTTAAAGAAGAAAAAATTATTACAGATAACATTTCATTAAATCTTAATTATAATTGAAAATATTTGAATAATTCATAAATAATAAGTACGATTGTTTTTAAAATAATATATACTTACTATTTCTTTGTTCATGCCAGCAGTGACATTAGCAATCTTGACAATCAATGATTTTTTTTTAACTATTTTTTCTGATTTTTCATCACATGTATAACTAACAAGTAACCGAATTACTTCGCTGGTCCAATTATCACCTTTGCTCGTTGCCAATTTCGAATTTATATCAACCACACAAATTGAATCGTCATTTTCAAAATTTTTCAAAATTTTTTCTATCAATTTATTATTAAGCCATGCTGGTAAAATGTAATCCATTTTATTTTTTTTATGTATAAATAATAGAGTTAAATGGATTGGGTTAATTAACTCGAATGATAATATGCTGATAAATAATATCAGTGCAATGACGACTAACTCAATGCAAAGAACAGCAAGTACTAAGTTATCAATTCAGCAGTTAACATTTTTATAAAGGTCTATTAATAGCCTTGTAAATAAATAATGATAATGGCACGAAAATGTTGCTCGGCAAGTTTCATACTGGGGATCGAAACTTTGAACATGCATAATTTTTTTAAACTACATTAATGACACATATATGTATGAATAAAACAAAAATCACTCTCATTCACCCACACATCTGTCGTTGATAACTCAACACGAAACATTCTCGAGTTTTCATCTTCTATAATTTTTTTCAATTTATATCTTATTGTGTTGAATTAAATTTTCAAGGATGAGTGGCTTAAATCTGACACGATCATTTATTAATATTCCAATTTATAGTGATTCCTCAATAACAAAAGTCTTTAAAAAAACATATATTGAAAAATAATAATGAACCGAAGTCGAAAAAATTATAAATGTCGTGGTTTTAACCTCTTTTGTCTATTTCAAATGACCTTAAAATATTCTAAATTAACATTTACAATCTTCTGATCAAGAAAATGATAATTAAAAGTGGTAGACTTCATTGACTGAGCCAAAAAAAAANAAGGTTGTAAATGCTATTTCAGAATATTTTGAAGTCATTTGAAATAGACTAAAGGGGTAAGAAACTATTGGATTTAAAAATTATTAAATAATTATTTTCCTACTAGCAAAAGAAAAATTTATTTTTCTTATTTCATTATCATCTTTTAAATGCTAATATTTATAGAAAAAAAAATAATTTAAATTTATGTATACCTATACTTATTTAAATGTCAAACTATTAAGATGAAAAAAAATTTTTTTAATCATCAAAAATATGAAGTAATTCAATTTTAAATAAATATAAGATAATAAAAAATATAATAAACACTTGAAGTTGGAAATATGTTAATTATACTTTTAATAACTATAAAGAATAAAAAAAAATAATTTATTCAAGTAAATGATTATGTTTCATAATTTTCACAACATTTTTTTCTATTTTAAATTTTTCATTTTAGTGGACAAATTGAAGATTAAAATTATTAAAATAATTAAGATTATTTATCAGTTAAATGAGTCTTCAATTGTATTTTCTATATTCCAAGTTTGAAATTGAATAAATATTTACCGAAATATGTTTATGCTTATGTGAAAATTTTACAACACAAATTAAATCTTCATTGCTTTTTAAATTTCTCAAAAAAACTCGTTGCAAAAACTTATTGTTGGGCCATGATAATATTACACACATTACGCAAATTGTATTACTGCAATTGAACTCAATGATTCTTTTTAGTTTGAGCATAATTCTAGAGACAATATAATTCTATATATTTATCATATATATATATGCGTATACGTTGAAAATTGCTTGAAGCAACTGAACAAACTTTTGCGTGCAGACATATATATGTACTCTCTTCGTGCATTTATATATTCATAATGTCATAATCCAGTATTATCAAGAAAGAAAAAATATTTTAAATGACCTGCATATAAAACCAAGTGTAATAGTCTAATATTTCCCTATTTTAATCTCAAATAATAAATACAAAATTTCTGTGTTAAAAATGTATTTTTATTTTTTTCATGAGCTGAAGAGTTTTAAAATTCTAATAAAATCTGGTAGCCTTAAACACACATACACAAGTATATAAATAAAAATAACACATTTACACAACAGCATATATTATATACTGGTTATAAATCGTTAATACAGATCGGCACGCGATCCCCAGCTCGTTATGTTGATGCATGGTGGATCCTGATATCCCGGGGTGTTACGGTAGCTTCTTAGCTATCTTTGCTCGTGGTACCCACAGGGTTGAGAAATACACACATTTATACATATAACACCTATATCCATACACTCATTTATTTACTACATATATAGAGTTAACGTTACATGCAACTCTTTTTATTTTATTATTTATATACATATAACTTTTTTTTTTTTGCCTTGTTCAATCGCAAAAGCTTGGATAATAACGGTGAGATCTTAGATAACAAATAATATTAATTATGAGGATTGGTATGAGGTGCTGCAACCGGTGTTATACTGACACTTGGGTCCAGGTTTAAGTCCATATCACCCTGGGGACTCTGCTTGAATATATACACACGAGAAAAGATGAGAAATGAAATTAAAAAAAAAAAGTTATTTGCTTCTTGACTTACACAATATAACCAAACGGTCTACTCAACTTTGTTTAATCTTTACAAATATATAACTAAATATTTTATCCGAAAAAAAAAACGATACAATGACGGATTAATTCACTAATTTAGAAAATTAATTATCAAATAATAAAATAAATAAAACTATCAAATATTCTTGATTTTTTTTTAAATCGAAAAAGATCTTGTAACAGATTAAAGTTTGAAATAAAAATGTTGGTTTTTTTTTTTATTTTTGATGATGATAATAATGAGATAATAATATGAAAAAAAAAAAAGTCATCATCTTTGGATGAAAGTGAGCAACGCTGTAGGTAGTCATATAAACAAAGTAGAAGTGGTAAGGTAGCCAGGGTGGACGTTTAACATATTACCAGCTACCAGTGTTATTAATGCGACGAGTGTAAAGGCGCGTTTGGAGTCAGTTTCTGCTTGTTGCCCACGTAGATGTTTAAATATATTTATATACATATAATATTATTATGGTATACTATATCGTCAAAGTATTCTTGGGGCCACCCGGGGGTTTTTTCTTATATTTAAGAGTCAAGCTATCATAGTCCACTGGTGATACTAGATGTAGGTATTGAGATTTGATACGCTGCTCAAACGACAGGAAATATGCTGTGGAGTAATATGAGACTCGGAAATACATCCTAGAGTCACATATCTATTATCTAGTATTTATTAACTTGATAGCTCAAAATATAATTCCAACAAACGAGTTATTTTTCGTCTCTGAATATAAATATTTTTCATTGTATAATTATGCTTTTCAAATATATGAAATTTAATGGTTTCTCATCGGGCATTTTTGATTCTACGTATAGAGTTTTACGTTGAAATGCAAATTTATTTGTGATAAAAACGACTTTTGATAATTGATGATTTTATAAATAAAAAATTAACGAATTAATTTAATACTTCACTACTTTTTTTAATGTTTGCAGATTTATAATTTTTATCTCAAATATTAATTGTATTGACTTGTTTATTTGCGATTATTAAATTTTCTAACAAATTTGTTTTTTAATATGTTTCAGGTATCAGTATACAGAAAAATACACACGCCAGTATTCAACTCAATCACCATCACCCTGATCCACATTTAAATTTAACCAGGATTCAGAAAATGAAAAACTACTGCCTGCACAAATACAATATGAAATGGACTCATCAAACTCATCATCGAGTACCAGTTCATCTCAAAAAATCACATTGGAGTTGTAAAAAAAAAAAATTTACAAAAAAATATAGAATTATTAAAAAACATAACTATTGCCCAAAAATTTTTAATAAATTCAAGTAAAAAATCACCAATTTGTGCATATATGAATTAAATTATTATATAAAGAGTGATATATTTAAACTATAAATAAAAAACATAAAATTATAAATATAGATAAATAAAAAAATAAAACAAGAAAAGTAATTTAATTTAAAAAAAATCGACGTAATAAAATGAATTATTGTTGACAATTGCATTTGACAATTATTTAATCATTATTTTTATCATAATGATTGATTAATTATTACGATAATTGAGGAAAAAAAAAACCCCAATATAAAGAAAAAAAAATTTGTATTATAATAAAAAAAATGGGTAAAATTTTGTTGAAAAAAAATATCCAATTGTTAAAAATCGTATAGTAGTATTTTGAATTTTAGTGTGAATGAAATTTGTGATGTGTAGGTTTGGAAAAGCCACATTGTTGTACGACTTCCGGATATATTTATACAATTTTTTTTTTTTTCTGGTAAAAAGTAAAAACAACAGCGGATGCACCTGACTCGTGTCCAAGAAAAGGCTTAGCTTGTTTGATGAGAAAAGATGAGAATAAATATATTGTTTTTTTTATTTTTTCTTTTATTTCTATGTTATATTTTATTTTTTTGTTCATTCAAAGAGTCGACATCACAGGACTCGTTAATTATTCTGTGGGCCAAGGCGTACGCTCCCGGAATACGCGTCGCGTGTACATATAATATATATTGAATTTTTATTTATTTATTTATTTTTGTTTTTGTGTATTTTTTAAGCAAATTGTGCTGTATAAAATCATGAAAGATATACAGTTTGCGCATGATTGCTATCATTCTGCGTGAGGCACAGCATGAAGTTTTCATTCGAGAACACCCACGCTTGCTCAGCAGGGTAGAAAATAGTGGGAGTTAACAACTTTAAGGATAAAAAAGCATAATGTTTAAAAAAATCAACATTCTATAAACATTTGGATACCTTATCACAGTTATATAAACATTTTTTTAAATAACAATTGACCAAAATAATAAATAAAAAATACTGAAAACAAATAGGGTATCGATTATCATAGCCAAATTTTTTATCGAATCGATTCAGATGCATCCTCTGACCACGAAAGAAAGAAAGAAAAAAAAAATCTAATTAAAAAAAATCAACTTCTGTAAATTATTATCGTGTAAAAAATAAAGAAAAAGAAACCTTGCTGTAATATAATGATTTAAGAAAATGAAAATAATATTAAAAAACAACTCTACATTAATAATTCTACTAAAACTAATTTAAAAAAAGAATAAATAATTAATAAATAATAATCCTAACTAAATAATGATACAATTAATATCAAAAATAAAAAATATTACAGTGTCATTGACACACTGAGTGCGACTGAAAAATTGTATACGAGCTGGGTGAATAATTGTTGATGAATAAACGATGAATGTAGTTTAATTATAATAATATTAATAATAATAATTATACTAACAATCAAATTATTTTAAATTTATATACACTTTCCCCCAATTACGTTAATTTTTCATCTATATTTTTTGTTTGCATTTATGTTTGTTTAATAAAATATTATATCTACAATTATTAATTCATAAAACCATGTTAAAATATAAATCATATGTTCTATTGATTATACGCAGTTTAATGAACTATAACGTAAATTTTTTTTTTTTTTTTCAGTATACTTATAGCTGAACAAAAAGAAAATTAATATTATATTGATATAAAATTTAAAGTCTTTTCTTATTATTATTTTCCATTGAAATATTAGCTCATGGATGAATAAGCATGTCGCAAGCAGATTTCTAAATTCTATTAATCACCGGAATTTTTTATTGAAAATAATAGAAGAAAATCAATTAAAACAAAATAATTTAAAAAACAATTGAATAACCAAGAGAGAAAAAATACAAAAAAAGGAAGAAATTAAAATGAAGACATTTTAACAGATCGTTAATTATAATTATTGAAAAATTGTTGCTTGTCAGTGTCAACTAATTGACTCTCAACAGTCGAGCCTCACTTGATAATTTATAGATATGATATAACTAGAAAAATTACATGAGACATTCCACTTTGTTTTTTCTATTCTTTTTTAATGCTAGATACAAGGTTACACGCATATAATTTTATTAATTTATATTTCTTGTTAATTTATTGTTTTTATTATTTTTTGTTGTTATTATATTACCACATTCAATAAGATCTAATCGATCGCTTATAAACCTCTTGCAAAAGGGTTAAAAAATAATTATTATTATTTTTGTATATATACACAGAGTGTTTGAGGTGTTCAAGATGATGTTGGCGATAAAACAGTTGAGTATAAATTTATTTATATGTGTGTAAAGTCAATGATTCTTTGCCAACAGGCATCGTTTGAAATTCTTTTACTACAACAGGTATTACAGCTATATATAATTCCCTTTAAAATCTTTGACAGACCGCTCGTCATTACACAATGACTCAACGATCTTGACCCCTGGAAAATATTTTCTACCATCAACAAAAAAAAAAATTTATAAAAAACTAAATCATCAAAAATCATAAGAGCTACAATTTTATTTATTTATAACTTTCAATATATGAAATGATTAAAATTCTTGAAGTTAATATTATTTATATTTTCTTTATTTTAAATTCACAGACTATCAAATCAATTAATTAGATAGCTTTTTTTATTTTTTTTATTTTTTTATTTGCCATTTATCATGGATATTTATTTTGTATTTTACAACCCATTGGTATTTGTATATTTATTATTGCTATATTCAAAAATACACCGAATATGTGGACCCCTCAATTTATAAATTAGATAAAAAAATAAAAAGGTCGAAGCACACACGAGACTGCAGGTCGTCTCTTGATGCTTTGGAATTTAAAAGTTTATTTTTTTATCGTTTTATATATTTTATTTTCTCTTTTTTTATTTTATCATCTTGGAGCATATTAAAACACGTTTCTACAAATAGCGCAACGTCATCGGCTACCTGGTTGATTGTTGCTACACATTTTTGCTTCAAATATTTATCTGACCAGAATTTTTAAATGCAAAAAAAAAATAATATTATAATTGTATTAATTTTTCAATGCAATATATTGAAATACATTGATTTGTCTCAAATAATAAAAAACCGAAAAAAAAGCAAGTAAATAGTATTATAAGAAAAAGAAAAAAAAAGTCTATATAAAAGATAAAAAGGTCATAAGGAGGATTATGTTCATAGGTATTTTGTAAAGAAAAAAACATTTTCTTTTGAGTAAAAAAAAAACAAAAAAGAGCCAGGAGCTACTAATTAATTACTGTGATTAATCAAAAAACTTCGTAATTAGAAAGTTCCTTAGGTTGAAATTAAAATAGCGATGAAGAAAGTCGAGTTAAGTCAACCCCTGTAACTTTTCCAGAATTTTCCAAGGAATAAAAGAACGAAGGTATATAAAAAAATAGAAAAAAAGAAAAGAGTTTTGAAAAACTCTGTCGTCCAGGGTAACATTGAACTTTCTCGATAAACTCATTAATTAATATACATATAAAAAAGTAAGATAAAATACAATTATTAATAAATTATCTGTTTTTGTTTCACAGAAAAAAACTTGAAAAAAAGTTAAAAAGCTTTAAAACACAGTTTTTTTCCAGTGTTATTTATTTTTTTGTCTTAAAAACTCACGCAAATTCAAAAAAATTATAATAATAAAAATAAAAAAACACATATTTATTTATTATTATATTTATTTGAAAGTTGGATGAATTTTTTTTAAAACTTTTGCATTTGTTGAATTTTTTGTCGCCCGGTAAACACGCAATCGAGTGAACGTAGTTTTAGCCAGGTTTACTATTGTTTCATCTATATAAAAACGGATGCAAAGATTTGACTCTTCATGGAGGCCAACAATTTAGTCACGCAACACACGCGATGGGACATCAACCAAACCAGGACCTGACACCAATTTGTTATGGTTTACATGTGCCAAGTAAAATGAAAATCACGACAAAAACCAAAACAGCAAATATTTCAGATAAATAGATATAAAAAAAATTACTAAATATTTTTTATATCTGGAATAACAAGTTCACAGAATAACATTAAATTTTTAAAACATGATATACATATTTTTTTTACCTTTTAAATATTTTATGTAAATTAAAATAATAATAAAAAAAATATAAAAAATCATTCAAATTGGTATATAATAATTTTACAAGGTGCCAATTATAATAATTTTTTTGTTATTAAATTTTTTGTAAATTTATTTTTGAATATATTTTTCATAAAAATTTTATTAAAATTTTGAAATATATATTTAAAAAAATATTCAATTAAAAAATATTAATCAAATATTTTTACACTGGAGTCAATATTTTGTCAAGCATTATTTTGTCTATGCGGTTTTTTAATTTTCATTTTTGTAATTTCATTTAATGAAAAAAAATTTTTATTTACCCTCGGTTAGATGAGATGAACGAGAATTTTTTTTTATACATAATATACTGTATGCTGGATTGAATATAAAATAAAACATTGGATTCAGCCAGGCGAAATGAAAATGCGTAGCTGCGGTTGGTCGAACCTGATAGTACATATCACCCAAAACAGTCGGTTTCAATCCAAACTCACTACCCTTATTCGTTTTTACCACCCCTATATTTATTTTCATTCGCGCCCAGTCAACATCATCTTTTTTTTTTTATTTTTTTTTTGCAATTTTATTTTTTACATTTCCAATCCTGCAAAAACATATTTTCTTTTATAGAATATATTCTTTTTTTTTCAAATAGAATTCTATATTTTGAATGACAAACAAGACCGCATAATATATTGTATATATTTATTCGTTTAATATTTCAGTGAATTTTAAAAAAAAAAATAATTTTATAAATGTTAGTTTATTTTATATTTCCAGTTCATTGGCCAACTTTTTTTTTTTCCATTTGTTAAAAAATCCATTTCCGTTGTAAAGCTGATTAATTTTTTTATTTAAATATTTCCGTTGATAGAAAATCCTGTTAAAAATATAAAAATTGATATTAAATATCGATTTGCTTTATCCTATTTTTCTTTTGGCGCTATCAATTTGAGATAGATATTTGAGAAATATATTGTTCTATTTAATAATGTCCTCATCAGTATATTCACCTGGTCCTCTCATTCCTTGCATCATGCCTCTACCTCTACCTCTGCCTTCATAATTTCCATTATTTCCTTGAGGAAATGCATCATTCCCATATCCATTCTGCCCATTATTTCCTGCATTCCCATATCCACCGAAACCGCCAAATTGACCAAGACAAGTCGATGCAATAAATGCAATAATTGCAATAACTGACCAAATTAACTTCATGTTTTTTTTATAAACTTTCGAACAAAATAATTTGCCACGAAAAACAAGTTACAATAATGAACTTCGTATGATAACTACGATTGTATTATTTTCTTCTCGTATTTATATACTTTTTTTTTCCCTACTATAAACTTTAATCAAGACAATGCCTACATATTTATTTCAATAATCGATTCATAATTATAGGGAAAAATTTGTTTGTAATTTTCCAGTCAAATTTATTATATAATAAAAGAAATTATTTGTAATAAGTAATTGTGTTTGATTGCAGTTAATCATCAACTTGTGCTATTCACAAAAAAGAATTCACTTCGATCGTTAAAGTCATTTTCATCTTTTTTTTTTTTTTGTTTGTTTGAAAGCTTTTTCCTTGTTTTTTTATTTTTTACCCTCTGTGTTTTATCCATCAAGTGGTGATGGGGGTGTATTCTCGATATCTATCCTCATTTTATCCCCTTGTATAGGCCACCCTTCCTGACCGCAGATTGAAATTCTTAGTCGTATAAGACCTCACTTTTTCCACTCACTCTGTAGTACCCCTATTTTGAGATTTCATCATTTCATTCGTCTTTATATTCCCCACAATACTTTATTCCATCTATCACTGGTTTTTATATATATTTTTTAGTTTTTGTCGTTATTTATATATATATTTTTTTTATTCAATCAAATTCCAGTGATCCAGAAAATTTGATAATAAAAAAATAATATTATAAACACTTGTTCGTAAATAAAATAGTGAAAAAAGAATAAAAAAATAAATAACTAACCAATTATCAGCAATCAATGACGTACAATATTTAATGGAAAAAAACTGACTAATTACAAAAAATAAAATAGAAAAATAACAATATTACGGAACACATTATTCAACTAATAATTGTTCAATGAATTAAAAAAAAAAATTAATAATATACATATTTAATCATCAATGTTATTTAATGGAAAATATTGTGATTTTTCATTGTCATGCTGATTATTGTCTGTTAAAATATGTTGATTATTATTATTTTTAATAATATTTGTTATCAAATGAATTGACTATATAAACCACTAGAAATAAAAAATAATAATAAAAAAAATAAATAAAAAACACTAGGATATATACCCTAATACTTTGCGGTAGGATTTCATCAAACTCGATGAGGGGGTTGGACAACGAAGATCTTTTAATTTGAGGCCAAATTCCTCTTGAGGGGAACCACACAAGGGTGTACCAAAAAAAAACCAAGAATTGAGGGTGCTCAATTTTTTTTTTTTTACCATCATCGTCTATCCTCTTTTCACCCTCTTACCACCCCATCACTTCTTGTATTTTAAGTGTATATATTTGAAAAACACCCTAGTGACATGTACAACCGTGCAAAATCTGTTTCTACGAAATCACGCATTTGGTCGTACATAAATCAACCCCCAAATAAAAAAATATTACAATATATTTTCTGTCCATTATTAATATTGCTATTATATCAATAAATTATTCATGGGGATAAAAATTCATGTGTAAGTCAAGTATCTATTTTTTTATTTCTATTGCATAAGGGTTTTTAAAATATAAATAATTTCAAACTTTAATGAAAAAACACATTATTATTTTATATAATTTTAAGTTTATAATAATTTTTTTTGTTAACGAGATTAAAGATAATTTCAATTGACTATTAATTTAATTTCATAAATGTAATAAATTTTAATTATATTTAAATCTTTTTTAGATAAAATATAGTACGACGACTTGACATCTTAAAATTTTATTAGTTAAAAAAAAACGGATATTTAAATATATAATGTTATTTTTATATATTACAAACAGTCAATAATGAGCGATATTTTTTATATTTTGTTATTTTTTTAAAACAGCATGATTATGTGCATGAAGAGGTTCGATAGATTTTTTTTTTTCTTGACAAGAAAAAATTTCAACTTGCTGCATTTTGCTATACACGATAGCCAGAGGGCACGTTCACGCCACGTGGTGCACATATAATATTTTTTGTAAAAAATATATTTTGTTTTGATTGTTTTTTTTTATTTTTTCATTTGGGACATGTTAGGAATAGCGATTTTGAATAATAAGCTCCGACCGATGCATCTAAAACGCCGCTAGTCATGTCTCGAATGCTTCACTCGTCATTACTGAATTACGTCTCTTGGCATAAGAAGAAAAAAAAAATAATATCTACAAGAAATATATATCTACATAAATAGAAATGCAAAAAAAAAGGGGCATTCTTATTGAAATTTTATTTTTGTTATAAAATTGAGGTCTAACAAACGCACAGTCTCAGGTTGAAATTAATGTCAGCATTATTGGACCCTAATTGATTCCGATGATATTACTTTTAATTAATTCAGGTATTTTTTATATATTGCCAACACCAAATGCAAAAAAGAAATTACTTAAAAATTTGACAGGACAATTGTTAGAAGCAATAGAAAATTTGTGCATTAAAAATTCGAATAACACTTGTCAATTGAAGAATATATGTGAAAAAATAAGAAAAAGAAGTGGATCATTTTCTTGACGTTCCTTTTTTCATATGATAAAATAAATGTATTCATTTAAATATCTATTGGATAACGAGGAAACTCGAAATTACCATGACAACAATAGTGATTGATCTTTGAGAAAGAAAATCTTTTCATGTCTTTATAAATATATACATACTAAAATAGAACGATGAGAGGCTCGATCAAGAGGTAAAGTTTAGAACTAGAATATTATATATATATTTTACGCATATAGATGTATATCCACAAGTGACAAACGCACATACATATATAGTATTGCAAGAGGGTCGAGTACAATGCGTGTCTCCCAAGAGAGACGCTTATCTGAAATTACAATGTTAACCCTTACCACCTTCTATTCTCCACCCACCTACTCATTGTCACCCCAAAGACCAGCTGGTCCTCATGGTCGTTATCTAAGCCCCTTTCCCATCGCACCTACATCTATATATATATTTGTATCAACTTTATAATATAAGTGTGTGCATTTATGTGATCGTAAAAATTATTTGACTACATATAGCATGAGTAAGTACTTTTAGCAACAGACAATCAATATTGATGAATAATTTAATGGATACCCAGCGAGCTAACCAATTTCTCGTAATTTTCTAGAAATTGTTTCCTAAATTTTCTATAAAATATCTAATAAACCTTTCTAAAAATTATTTACAAAAACTACCTTTAGAAATTTACTAAAAATGGAAACAGGAAATTTGTGGTAAGTTGAGATATATATATAACAAATATTTACTCAAATTGAACTATCGAAGAGCAAGATTTGAATTTTTCAATAAAACATAGAAGACTTGTATATATTATTATGTATAGATTATATATTTCATCATTATTATTATTATTATTGAACTCGGTTATAGTTTAAAATTGAAGGGATGTAAAAAAAAAAATTTTTATCTTTAAATATATGCGTCTAACGAAATAACCTAAGGTCTTGATTGCGTGTTCTAAAAAAAATTTTTTTTACTAGTTTAGATGGAGTTAAGATTGCATGTCCTGTCACACTTTAGCTATCGGTATTTTTTATTTTTTTCCTTTTGTTATCATTATTTATATTATTTTTTTTTATTTCATTTTTACGTTGTAAACTAACTGACTGCAACATAGTGAATATAATATGTCTTCAACTGAAATGTATTTGTAGAAAATAATATTTTGTTTTCGTTAATTTAAAAATAAAATATTTAACAAATTTTTTTTTAATAATTAAAAATAGTAATTATTATCGTGTATATAAAAATTTTAATTTTTAAGAAAAATAAAAAGAAAGAAAAAAATTACTTTTTATTATATGAAATAAATATAAAACACTTGAAAATATCGCAGACTGATGTGCACCCACTTGGTGGTGTGCAAATGAGGTGGAAAAGATAAGGACTGGTTGGATGTGACATCCTTGGGGGTGGTGAAACGAGAGAGTAAAAGAAAAATAAAAAAAATAAAATCAGAAAATGGAAAATAAAAAAGAGACATGGTCCGTATACATCGCTCGTTAGAACTGAGTTAAAATAAAAAAAAAATAAGGAAGAAAAAATAAAATAAAATGAAAATGAGACTGTGAAGAGGAAGAGAGTAAAATAAAACGATGAGGCATCATTAACATGCTCGTTTCTAGCTTACGAAAAAAGAATTCACCTTTTTATTTTTTTTTTGCATTTAGCATCAACGTCGTGTTGAATTTGGTCTTCGAGTTTTGATATAATGCATGGTGTGCAGATGAGGGTAGTGATGATGGAGAATTGAGGTAACCTTTTCCCAACAAGTACAACTATATATACCGATCTTTTCAAGAGGCAGTGTGCGAGAAATATGATGTCAACCTAATGGTGGCTGCAATTAACAACAAACACCGCTCATTAATCGCGTGAAGAATCATCCTTATCTTTTTTTTCTATTTTTCCCTTTTTCAATTATTTATTTATTTCATTTTTTTTTAATTTCTTCTTGCCCTCGATTCTCTATTAACTCCAATGAGTCTTTTTTCTTATCCACCATATCACATTCACTCGCATATTGCAACATCTCTTTTGTCTTAAGTTTCATTCAAAAAAAAAAAAAAAATTATACATATTTTTTAATAATCACTTTTAATGAATGTATATTTTTATTTTTCTACTTGAAAAATTAATTTTATAAATTCTATAAAATATTCATAGCATAAAAAATTTCAAATAAATGTTTTTTGCATTAAAAAAAAAGTAGTTTTTAATAATACGTTGACATCCATTCATACTATTTATATATATTCTTTTGTTTTTTAATAAAAAGGATAATTTATATATTAAAAAAATATTAATTAAGGTAATTTGATGAATTATAATCGTGTGGATGACCATCACACTTATCTGTATATACAAAAAGAATATTAAAATTTAAGTTTCATGAACGTAAATTACGCTCATCCCTTTTTTTTTTTGTTTAAGAAAAATAAAAGATTCATAAACATAGCACATGAATCAAGGGACCGCCTTCTTTGCCAAATTATTAAAAGCTAAACTGCCTTTGATTTATAAACGCTTGCACACGCTGTGAGAAACCTTTACTCTTTATAGTGAAGAAATTCTCCGAGTCTACAACGAAAATGAAAGATGAAGAAGTAAAGGGGTGAAAAAGAAAAAAAAAAGCAGAAATACGCGGGGGTGGAGTAAAAGACGGTGAGATTAATTTTATTACTTCCGTTTGAGTAATTATTGCATTACTTCAATGTTGGAAAAGTTGCCCTCATATACCTCTTTTTTATAGCCATTTATGCCTATATTTAACTTTTTCTATTTTGTTTTTAGCTCTTTTTTTTCTCCCTATATACTTTTATTTTTTTCTTTGCGTTCAATTGCACTGTTATTCGTGTGGAAAATATTTCAACCACAAGAGAGGCATTTTTTATGTATATATAAAACACTCAATGTATTATAAACAAGTTGTTAATTAATATCTGTTTTATATATACATTTGACTGTATAAGTTAAAAGTTGTTGAAAAAAAAAAAACCTATATAATTAATTATCAAATAATTTTCAAGTTGATTATTTTTATTATTAATTAATAACATGACATATTTTTATGAACATATAATTTATAATATTTAAAATACTCAAGGTGAAAGGGCATCGATTTAATCATTTTATTTTTAATTGAATATTTTTCTTATTTTCTGCTTATTTTATTCCATCAATATATATTTATTTTTTTTTTGTTAACAGAAACAAATTAACTTTTGTATATTTTATTTTTTTATTTAAATATATAGCGATTTAATGTTAAATTTGCATGGTAAATAACAAAAAATATAAATGGAGTGAGAAGGTGGACGTTGAAGGGGCGTTGATAATGTTGGTAATGCGTAAATGATCGTTGCTTTGAGAACAAGACATGCCGCCGGGAATGATGTAAAGAGGATTAATTCAATATCCGATGTAAAATCAATCAATGAAAATTGATATTGTTTGTGTATGTGTATACTTGTCGGTGTATTAATTGATTGCATGTTAATGAAAAAAATAATATAAAAATAAAATAATAATAAATGAAAATAAATGAAAGTGTGTTACTTGATTTTTATTTAATACAGTGTACTATGTAATCAGTGTAAATCAGAGAACGTGTAAATCACTGGTTGGTAAAATTTAACAACCATCAACATTGTAACAAGTAGCAACATCAATATTTTTTTTTTTATTCATTCAGCAAGCATTATAGTGAAGTTTATTATCGTTAACTGAATAAAGTGTTCAACCAGTGTTTTTTCTTTTGTTAATTTTTGTTATTAACAAACTGTGTAAACAATTAAACACAAAAAGACACAATAAATAAATATACAATTGAATAATTAAAGTGTAAAGGCCACTGACGTGTCTGAGATTGAAAAATAAATAGATGAAAATATTTATATTATAAATAATAGGCGTGTCAATGACACTTCCATCTGTTTAATTTTCTATGATTAAATTATCATAATTATATAATTGAAAAAAAAATAAATAAATAACCGGATTTTTTTGACAATTTAACTACTTGTGTCTTTTTTTTTTAATTGTAAAATTTATTTATCTCAATCTGCGTATTTAAAAAATCTATTTTTGTTTAGATATGTTTTTAAAAATTATTAATAAATATAAAAATCTACAAAAAAAAAAAAAAAAATGATGAAAATAAAATTTATCGCTTCTGATCCTCGCCCCCATATTCCATTTGTATAATAATTTCATTGTAATTTTAATGAGGGTTATCTCGATCACACGAAGATTTTTCAAGCCAGTCTTTCACGTCATTCAAATGTTAAACTGCCAAATGCATATATATATACCTTAAAATGTCACGGGATCGTTGAAAAAATGTAACAGTATATATTATGTACGTAAAAATGTATTATTTTTAAATATATAATATTTTTTTCAAAATATTTCCCTTATTTATATATTTATTCTTTTTAAAACTCTAATTTGCCTTATTATCTTTTTTAATAAAATAAAAAAAAAACTAGGAACGTCAGATTGCAGTTGGCTGCAGAAAAATGCAGAAAAAAAAAAAATAAATGTAAATGATATATAGAATAAAAAAAAAAAAAGAAAAATACGATAAATTGGAGAAATTTAGGAATAGGGGATGTGTGCTTGATTTTTCAGGCGTGAGGATAAATAAAAATGACCTGAGGATAAAAAGGGTGGTGAATGAGTTAGCCATATAGATGAAACAACCACGGGATATGGCGTGTCACTCAAAGAAGCCGGCGGCTATCGTCAAAATAAATAAATAAAAAAATGAATAAAAATTATTCTCAAACCAATCATCATTATGCACTTCTGCATGGACCAGTGAACGCAATTTTCTACTCAATATTGTCAGTCGTATGCTCATCCTTGCGACTCTCAATATTTTTTCAAATTCAAACTATTTATTATATATATTTGTGTAATATTTATTTTTAAAAAAATTTAATAATAAAAAAAATATTGTTAATCTTATTTTATATAATTTATAAACAAACTCAATTAGAAAAACTTTTCTAGACATTTTGAATTGAATTAAAATTTGAAAAGTAATTTTCTCATTCATCAAAAATAGCCCTAAGCAAGTTGGCAAACAGTGGTCAGTTTATCTGATAAATAATTGACAAAATAAAAATAATTTAAATGTAGTAATTGACAATTTTAAATATTATATTTTTATACAGAAGAATAAACACAATGTTTTGATTAAAATTGATAAATGTAAAAGACATATCCTGAGGCAAATTTATATTTACAAAATTTTAATTGAGGTCACTTTGTATATAATTTATAAAAAAAAAAAAAAAAAAAAAACTAATTTATATCATTGTTTTAATAATTATTTTCATGATTGTTTTGTGGATGTTTAAATTTACAAAGAAAATATTCCTGTGTGTTCTATTCTCGCATGAAAGAAACAAAAAATAAAATATTTATTTTTTTAAATTCTCTAAATGCACTTATATAAATTTACTTTCGAAAAAAAAAATATTAAAAGGGTATAAATTATGGAAGAAATTGTTTAGTTATTATTAATTTTTTTATGTTTCGTTCTACTGGATAGTTAAACAATTACGAATAAAATGTGCATCTAAAATTGCTCGAGGCTAATTCTGTGGATTTTTGGCAATGTCTGATGGTCGGGTTATACCACCCCGTGTGTAGAGGCACTTATCTCATCGCCACCTTGATGCAGCAACCCGATTGATTTAAATCATGACAAGAAATATGCCTTGTATAATAATCATCTGCTATACTATTGTGCACGCGAATATAATGCATCTAACATTGTTTAAACTAATATTTATCCGACGAACTATTCATAATATAAAATATTATTTTCATATCGTTTATAAAGGCAAATTAAATTACTCTAAACTACGCTAATTTATATATTTTAATTTCAAAAGTTTATCAAATTAAACGTCAAAAAAAAAATCCAACTAAATTTATTTTTTAAAATATGCAGATGTATATTTTTTTGAGCGCAATTCACAAAAAACTCTTTTTAAAAATTTAGATTTTTTTTTATAGACGAAAATCAGTTATGATTATTTCAATTCCAACATCTGTTTAGTTGTAAATACTATTTGTAAGCCCGTAAAATTTATTTATTTATTTATAATAATTTTATTTTGTTACTATATCAAAAAGCCATAAAATAAAAATATATTTTTAAGTAAGTTTGCGTGCCGAGGTTATAAAATTATACCAAGAAAAAGAAATACCCTGTGTTCTTAAAGAAAAAGGTGTCCTCATTCGTGCAGTTGAGAGAGTAAAGGGTCAGTATTGTTATGTCTAGGTCACATCGTATTTTCTGACACATGACACCCACCATAGGGTGATTCATTTCCTCTAGATCATCATCATCATAAACATAATCATATTTATCTGAATCATAATCATCATTATCATAATCGTCAAATAATATCACCCATAATAATCATATTCATACGGGGTTGTCACCACTTTTAGAGATTTCAACTTGTCACCAGGATGTCTCGAGGTCATCGCGTGCTTTACCAAATCATCCTTAATCCATTCAAAATACAATTCATTTTTTTAATTCAAAATTTCATTTATTTATTTATAAAACACGCACTCTCTTTCTTGATTTTCAATTGAATTAAAAATTAGTAAAAAATTTATCTCATATACCGTTAATCCAAAAAAAAAGAAAGAAAAAACGAAATCACTCAACTATTATTTTTCATGCTCATATAGTTATATGTATATATCTTTTTTTTTCTCATGTAAATAATTGTACAATGCATTCTTGTAACAAGTAAACAAGAAAATTGAATGAAAAAAAATTATCTATATATATATTCATAAAAATAAATAAGTAAAAAATTGATTCGTCTGGTGGTTGATTAAAGAGTTTGAAGAGTTCCCACAGAAAAAAAGAGACTATAAGATCATGGCTTTTCGTGTGCAATAATAAATTGGGGTTTTGTTTGGCATTCGATGGCATGGATGTAACATATGTGTAACGCAATGGGCGTATCCGGTCTCCGGTTGGCCTCTTGCGGTCTCCGTTCATGTAATATTTGTCAGTTTCTTATTTTGCGACCACAACGACTTTTTTAAATAAAAAAAATGAGTACATTTACTAAAACTTGGCAAAATAAAAATGAAAAAAAAAAAATAATATCCTAATGTTATTATCCCATGAATTTTGAATGATTATTTTTTCATTTTATAAAATTCAAACAATTAAATTAAGGAAAAAAAATTTTTTTTTAAAATAATAATAATAGTCGGTATTATTAAACACTCATCACTGTAATTTGAAATAACTTGTATTTTAAATGCAATTTTAAAAGTCATATTAAATCAAATTTTTATTAGCTTAAAATACTTTTGAGTTTTATATATATTTTTTATATTTTTCTATGAGTAAGGTCTTTTACTGTTTATTTATTTATTTTTTAAATATTCAACATGAGGATTTATGCATGTTTCGAGAAGTTCATACTGGCACTTTTGTATTGTAGGCAATAAGTCATGTTGAATTTTCTCATGTATGACGAACTTACCTATGCAATAATATTCTGGTCGCGAGAAACGTAACGCGATACTGAGTAAGAGCGTTTCTAATTCTTTCGACATCACGTATGGTGAAAAATAAAATATTCTAATGGTTTTTTTTTTTTTTTTTTTTAATTTTAATCACAATCACGATAGCAACTTCAAGCAACTTAGTTGTTAAGATAAAAGTCAATAAGTTTTTGTAAAAATATAATCATCAAAAGAATAATTTAAATAACACAATAAATTTATTCTAATGATTTTCTTTCTAACTATTGTTTTGGCTTTGATAATTTTTGCAATTTTTATTGTTGACAATTCTAATTGTTTTTAAAACCGATAATTTTATCATCTACTTGTATAAAAAAGAAAATGCATTCGCCTTAATTTATTCTAAAAGCTTTTTGTTGGTCGTTTTAAAGATAGATAATTATAATTAATTGTTATTTAAATTATAAAATCCTAATTTCATGATGATTTTGTTTAGTAATATTTTTTAGACAACAATCACTACTCAAACTTCAGTTAAATTTAGATAAATGCCATATTTTTTCAAGATGTCTTTGAGCAATATAGAAATGTCTCAAAGCAATAAAATAAGAAAAAGAAAAAATCAAAAATACTTAAATTTTAGTAGACAATAAGCTGTTTTGTTAACATATATTTTTTTTAAACCCAATTTGAAAAATTACATATTTATGAATGTCTAAAAAATAAATTAAAAAACAAAAAATCCTTTCTTACTTTCACCGGGTTGAAAACTTCTAATCTTGGTATTTTTTTTTGTTTTTTTTTTTTATAGAATAAAGAAAAAGTGCCAGAAGAAGAGTTAACCTGGGGCAATTTTATAAGAGTCAAGAGGGTCCCAGGGAGAGCGACGACGTTAGCATATGGGGTTTGCGTGCAAGCCTTTAGCAAAAGTAAGCGTAACAGGTGCACCACTAAAGTTAAGAATTAAACTAAAGGATGAAGAATGAAGGATGTTGAGGAATGGAGAGGAAGAGGAGGAATCGCAAGTTTAATAAATAAAAAAAAAAAAAATTGTAATATGGTAAAGAGGCGGTAAGTTTTGGTCAATGTCGAATGCAATATGGGAAACTATTATGATTTTCAACTCGACAATTAGACTTCTTGTTGTTTCGGCATCTTTATCCACCCACCTATCATTTATGCTGTTGTTCAAGCATGTCCTTGCACTTCATGTACTAAAAAACATGTGTGTGCTCCCTTCTTATTATTTATATTATTGTAATCCCTTTTTTTTCATACTGGCCAAAGAAATACAAAAAAATTACGTGTAATTAAATGAATATACATTACGCATCCTTTTTTTTGTTTGAAAATATATGAATATGAAAAAAAATTAAAAAACCTACAAGAAATATTTAATAATAAATATGTTTTATAAGGTCAACAGTATTTATTTTTTATTTCAATAAGATACGAAAATTAAAAAATTAAATTTACAATAATTCAAATAAAATACAACAAAATTATTAATCAACTCATCAGTTTACTGCTGTTAAGTAATTATTCCACGATATTTTTATTGTATTTAATTGCCTGAAGAAACTCACTGATTGTTCGACTCGAAAATAAAAATACCAGATAAATACTCTGATTTAATAACTTTATTGTTTCCTTTTAGCTTTTATTGATAGAAAAAAAAAAAAAATTAAACATTGAATTGAAAATAAAAAAGAAAAAAAAACAGTATAAGTAATGAAAATGTCTTATGTATTTGTTATAATAGTTTATTTTCTAAGACCTCGTTGTTTTTTACTGAAGATTGAGAAGAACATTTTGTCCTGATGGCAAATAAGTAACTTGTCGTGAACGTGATAGTTGATATGCATTATCTTCAGCTGCTTCAATTCTACGAAGTTCGACAAGACCATCACCAGCTTCACCAAGTGATTTGGCAATTAAACTTGCAGCTTGTGCATCACCCTCAGCACTAATAATTGATGCTTTTTTCTGTTGTTCAGCTCTTTCAACAAGGAAACGTGCTTTTTCAGCATCTTGTTGTGCAACTTGTTTTAATTCAACAGCTTGTGTAAATTCTTTACCAAATGTCAAATGAGTAATTGAGATATCATCAAGAATAACACCAAATTTAGCAGCACGTTTAGTTAAATCTTCACTAACTTTTTGTGATACAATTTCACGTTGTGTAATTAATTCAGCAGCATCAAACTGTGCAACAACTGCTTTTAAGACTTCAGTTGTAATTGATGGAAGTACTCTTTCATCATAATCAACACCCAAAGTTGTATAAATTTCAGGTAAACTATCAGCAATTGGTCGGAATAATATACGAAGTGTTATGTTGACATTTTGAAGATCTTTACTACCAGTTACAACAGGTACATTTCTTGGTCTTGAACGAATATCAAACATAATTGGCTTTTGAACCCATGGAATATAAAAATGAGTACCTTCACCAACTACATTTTTTTTAATTCCAACAAATCTATCAAATACAACTGCTCTCATACCACCATCAACTAAAAAATAATTATAAAAATATTTTATTTAATACAATTGACTATTTTACTAAATTTTAATGACTACTGTTGTTTTTTTTTCTTACCATTGAATAGAGCTGAGTTGACAACTCCACCAGCAAGGGCAACACCAAGACCGAGTTGGCCGATTCTATTGAAAAAATTTGCTGCCATTTTCTTTAGCTTCTCAACAACTATAATAAAAAAAACAATCATCAATTAGTTTTACTCAGCATCCTCGTGTTAACCACTAACCTCAAAGAACGTACAATACTTGCAAAATTATTGACAATAAAAAAAGATAAAAAAAAAAACAGAATTGCATCATCTTGTTTTTTTTTTTTTCTTTCACATTAAATTAAATGTTAAAAATTAATTTAATAATATTTAATAATTATTATAATAACTGTTTAAATAATTTATATTTTATTAACAACATGACTATTAGATTTCATCAGAAAATAAAACCGGTGATAACCGGTGTAAATTTTGTCATCTTAATAATATTTTTATGTTTTTAATATACAAAATTTATACTTACATTAATTATTATGTATCCAAAGATGATTGTTAACTTTATAAGTCTTTGTTAAATAATTTTAATCAATTATTTGTTGTAAAAATCGTGCACTCACAAAAAAAAAGCAACGAGAACAATCACGAGTCTTCTTTAGTTCACTTTACACGTTATATAACACGACTTATTTAATCGGTAATGTAGGATTTTGGTTAAAATTAATAAAGGCGCATTTATACGGAAAATACGCATTTACACGGTAAAATAAGCGGCGACAATTGAGGAAAATTCGAATACAGAAGAAAATCTTTTTTGGTGTATAAAAAGACAGATATAAAAATATATAAAACATAAAATATATGTTTTTATTGAGATGAAATTAATATTAACTGATTCACGTTGCCAAATACCTTTTAGAGCGTAATCCCACGTAGTCCAACGTTGTTTCAGGTACATAACTCATATGTAAATGAACAGATAGATGTTTTGTTATCTTTTGTCTTTGATAAAGATGAAAAGAAAAACAAGAAACACTCAGCAAGGCTCTGTAGATAGTGTAAATTGATCCAGTTGCTTCAACAAAGTCCTAAGCAATTTATTTATTACTTAACTTGTAACTCACTATTGACTGTTGTACAGTCTGTAACACAAGTTGGAACAATGATATTAATTATTAATTTATAAAATAATTGAATACATAAAGACAACTTATGTGTTCAATTTTTCCTAATTAAAAAATGACTACTCACTTGATTGTTAGACGACTTAGTCTTCTCTTTTGCTCCATTGATTTACTACTAATGTCATTCTCTTTACACTTGGCTTTGATTTTTGATGAATTGTCAAGGCGTTAACTATCACCATAAACAAGCTCTAAATAGTATGACAAAATATAAAAATTCATTATTAAAAAACAGTCATTAACACAACTCTCATTAAGATAAGGTTAGTTTAAACAATTTGTTTATAAACAAAACAAAATAAACATACCAAGTATTGTTGTCATCATCAGCAGCTGGATCAACTGGTACTGTGTTTAACAATTGATGTCTTGATCTTGATTTATTAGCTACAAAAGCTGTTAACTTGATGTATCTATAAGTATTAAAAATAAAATTATTTAACTGTTAATGAATAGTGTATATTTATTTAATAAAAAAAAACTAAAACAACTCACTGTTTCCTTGAACACATTTGTCTTGAATCATTCTTTAGTATTCACTCTGCATGACATTCATCTGTCTTGGTTTGTTATGTATGATAAATCATCAACATGTTGATTGTCAACATAAACAACAGGTCAACTATAAATATTATAACAAGTTTTTTATTTTAATAAACTTTAACATAACCAATGAGTTAAAATTATTAATATTTTATTCAACATACCGTAAATCACAAGCTCCAGCACCAATCACAGATGACCAATCACAGATGACCAATCATAAAGAATATTGTTGTTGTTGTACTATCAGCATCTTATGTTGGATTGTACATGATTTTTGTCCGGTGACTCATACCTCAAGTTATCGAATCTGAAAGAAAAAAAAAAGAAATTGTTAGCATTTAATTGATTGAAATATAAAGCAATCAATGTTGTGCACCAACAACACAATGAATATATTTTTTTAACAATTTACTTTTGACAGTTTAATCTATCCTCGAAATATATGTATTATTTTAGTAAATATTAATGTTCAATTAGTTGATGTACTATTATTTATTTAATTGTTTGTTTGTTTAGACTTGTAAGAAGTAAAATTATGTTTGTTCACGAAGCTATTAGTCCAGCTTTTTAGCAAATTCATTGGCGTTTTTTCGTTGTTGTCTAGCCATTGCCAACACTGACAATAATCGTTTTGTTTTATATAAAACCGCTAATTACCTCTATTCGCAACATTTTCCGAGGTTTAATTGTATAATTGTAATAAAATTTATAATTATTTGGATTGATAATGCTTACCAAAGTGTACCAACGTCTAATCGGAGCTGATGGGAGAAGGACAAGAGCGAAAAAAAGACCTATATAGTAAAATGGCGGAAGTAAACCACGGCCACGTAACTACAAGAATGTCTGAGTAAGAAGTTAGTTACAATTTTTTTCCAACAGATAACGTTAGCTCATCTGTCTACTGTTTTCATAATCGAAATTATTATAAAAAAATTACATAACAATAAATAAATAAATTGTAATTAAACTACAAATAATTATTTATTGTTATCAAATTAATTGCAATTGAATTTATTTTTTAAAATGAGAAAAAGAATTTAGCGCTGTTCTAAATTGAGAACAAAAAATAGATTATTTACTATAAAATAAAAATAATAATAGTCATTGGAATAGTAAATTATAAAAAAGTCAACTTAATCCCTGGCACCTGGTTCTTACTGTGTAATTTTTGACAATTTAATTACCCAGCTAAAGTATTGTTTATTAGTATTAATAAATTATTGAATTTTTTTTAGTTGAATTAAACAAAAATTAACTATGGCACTGAGTATACTTAGATCAAGAGGAATAAATATTGCTAGACAATTAGAAGCAACTCAAATTATTGTACAAAAAATTAACTCAAATGATTCAATTATTCGCAACTATAGCCAGGTAATTTAATGTCAAATGATAATTTTGCAAAATAAATAATGTTTTTGTTGAAAATTTATAATTCCAGGTTGGATTTGACATACTTGTCAATTAAAAATTTTTGAATACATTATAATTCATTTTTTCCTTTACGTAATCAATAAATAATTAACATTGAATGACAAAAAATAAATAAACAAGTTGTTTTTGCATTCGTGTTGATTAAATATTCATGAGACTATTTCTATCTAAAAATAACGATAAAATAATTATTATTATTTTCATATTTTTAAACAACAAACTTGATTGTCGTTTGTTTTATCTTGTTTTGTTTTTTGTATTTTTATTGCTATTTTATCTTGAATAAAAAATGTTTAACAGCTAGACACACAAATAGACTCATACATTTATAAATTTCATTCAAAAGTATGCATGTATTTGTAGGACACTAGGTTTAGACCGGTTTTATCACTCACATTTTCTCCATTAGCTAGTCAATCATTTACCAGATTGCTTTGTTACTCTAACAAAATTACGAAAAATTACAATTATTTTTCATATCTTTTTTATACTAAAACATATAAATTTAATAATAAATCATGATGGTTTGTAAATGTGTAATGTTAAACTGTTAAATAACAGAATAGTAATTTTATTTTTAATTAATATACTAAAATTATGTTATCAATTTTTTCATTACAGAAAGCAGACAAAGTAGGATATCGTTTAGAGAGAGATACATTTGGAGAACTCAAAGTTCCATCTGATAAATATTATGGAGCTCAAACTCTTAGATCTGTTATGAATTTTCCAATTGGTGATAGCTTTGAACGCATGCCGGTAATGAATTATAATTATTTTATAAAACACCATTGATTAATTTTTTAAATAATAAAATTTATTATTTAGTATGGAGTAATTGTTGCAATGGGAATATTAAAAAAAGCAGCAGCTGAAGTTAATAAAGAATTTGGGTTAGATCCAAAAGTATCAGATGCAATAAGTAAAGCTGCTGATGATGTTATAAGTGGTAAATTATACAATGATCATTTTCCACTAGTTATATGGCAAACTGGTTCAGGCACACAATCAAATATGAATACAAATGAGGTAATATCAAATCGTGCTATTGAACTTCTTGGTGGTGAATTAGGATCAAAAACACCTGTTCATCCAAATGATCATGTTAATATGTCACAAAGTTCAAATGATACATTTCCAACTGCAATGCATATTGCTGTTGCATTGGAAATAAATAAAATTTTATTACCTGGACTTGAAAAACTTCATGCTTCATTGAAATGTAAAGCAGATGCATGGAAAGATATTATTAAAATTGGAAGAACACATACACAAGATGCAGTGCCATTGACATTGGGTCAAGAATTTTCTGGTAAATATTTTTTTTAAAAGTATTAAATCAGAAAGATGTTTGAAAAATACAATATAATTAATATTTTAGGATATGCAACACAAATTGAGTATGGTATTTGTAGAGTTAAAGATACTCTACCAAGACTTTATCAACTTGCTCTTGGTGGGACTGCTGTTGGTACTGGTCTTAATACAAGAAAAGGATTTGCTGAAAAAACAGCTAAAAGAATATCTGAACTAACAAGTTATCCATTTGTAACAGCTCCAAATAAATTTGAAGCTCTTGCAGCACATGATGCTATTGTTGAAGTTCATGGTGCATTGAATACACTTGCTGTTTCAATAATGAAGGTAATTAAAAACCTTTAAATTATTTCAACACATTTTTTGTATAATTTACTTATTTATTTATTTTTTAGATTGCCAATGATATTAGATTTTTAGGCAGTGGACCACGTTGTGGTTTAGGTGAATTATCTTTACCAGAAAATGAACCAGGTAGTTCAATAATGCCTGGTAAAGTTAATCCAACTCAATGTGAAGCAATAACAATGGTTTGTGCACAAGTTATGGGAAATCACGTTGCAACAACAATTGCCGGTAGTAATGGACATTTTGAATTAAATGTATTTAAACCAGTTATGGTTGCCAATACACTTAGATCAGCAAGACTTCTTGGTGATGCTGCTTCAGCATTTACTAAAAATTGTGTTGATGGAATTGAACCAAATATTGATAACATTGACAAAATTATGAATGAAAGTTTGATGCTAGTCACTGCTCTTAATCCTCATATTGGATACGATAAAGTAATTTTATTTTTTTATCGTTTATTAATTTATTATCGCATTAATAAATGTAATTTATCTTAATAATTAATTGCCCTACTTTTTTTTTCTTTTAGGCTGCTAAAATTGCGAAACAAGCACACAAAGAAAAATTAACATTAAAAGAATCAGCATTGAAAAATGGATTGACTGAAGAACAATTTAAAGAGTGGGTTAAACCTGAACAAATGCTTGGACCTAAATAAATCATCAACATCATTATGTGATTATTTATTGCACTTTGTTATAAATAAAAAAATAAATAAATTATAAATATTAAAAATGAATTTTAAAAGTATTTTATTATTAATTATTCCCAAGAGATTAATCTTTTTCGAGGTCAAAGATTAAATAACGATATTAAACTTGGTGATTATTAAAATTAATTTTTATTCTAGTTCATTAAAAATGTTGTGTTTAATTAGAGCTGTCTTGTTAAATAATTTTGGTATAAGAAATTATGGAAAAGTTGGAATAATTGGTGTACCATTTGAAAAAGGCCAAGTAAATAATTTTTTATATTTTAAATTATTTATCTAATTAAAATGAATTAAACTTTTTTTTCGGTAGAAAAAAATTGGTGTAGAGCTTGGACCAGATGCAATTAGAAATGCTGGGTTATTTAAAGACCTTACGTCTCTTGGTAATGATAATAAAGAATAAAATTGTATAATTAATTAAAACAATTTATAATAATGTGAAAATTAATAATAAATTCAACAGATTTGGATGTTAAAGATTTTGGGGATATAGATTATTATCCTGAAACAACTGGTGACATAATAAATATGCCACATTTGAGTCATGTTGCAGCATGTACTAAGAATTTGTCAAATCGTGTTCAAGAAGTTATGAATGAAAATAGAGTTGTTGTAACACTTGGTGGTGATCACAGTGTTAGTGTTGGGACAATTGATGGTCATGTTAAATCAAAAAAAAATGTTGGAGTATTATGGGTTGATGCACATGCTGATTTAAATACAAATATAACAAGTAACAGTGGAAATGTTCATGGTATGCCAGTGGCACTACTAACATCAGAATTATCAGATTATTGGCCACATTTACCTGGCATGGATTGGCAAAAACCAATGCAAGTTTATCTTTCAAGTATATTTAAATATTTATCATTTTAAATATGATGATTTTTGTTGTAGGTTGTCAATTAGAAATGTAGCTTACATTGGTCTGAGATCAGTTGACAGATATGAAAGATTAGTTATTGAAAAATTTGGAATAACAGCATTTGGAATGGAAGACGTTGAAAGATATGGTACAAACATAATATCATCATGTTTTTTCAATTAAAAAAAAATAAATTTTAATAAGTTTTAATATTGTCTTTATTCAGGAATTCATGATGTTGTTCACATGGCTCTTAGTCGAATTGACCCACATTGTAATAAGTCTTTGCATGTCAGTTTTGATATTGATTCTTTGGATCCTTTAGAAGCTCCAAGTACAGGAACCCCAGGTTCTAAATAATTGATTTTTTTTTGTATACAATTTATTGTTTTATTGATATAGAAAAATATTGAAATAATTTTTTCTTTTTAGTTAGAGGTGGACTATCATTGAGAGAAGCTATTCATTTGATGGAAGAAGTTCATAGAACACATCGATTAAATGCCATTGATTTAGTAGAAGTTAATCCAAAAATTGGTGATGATAATTGTGTTAAGCTAACAACTGAAGCTGCAATTCATGTTTTACAAGCTGCACTTGGTCATACTAGACGTGGTCTTAAAGTACCAGCTGGAATAACAGATATACCACTTCAAACTTTTCGATAACTAACTATTCGTTTAAAACTTTTATTTTTAATTTAAAAAAATCTAATAAATTGTCTAATATCAAATATTATTCATTAATATTTTTTGTATCATGAAGGTTTTTAATTATAATTGATGTTTCATTTTTATCATCAACTCTTAGTTCAATTTTTGGAACATAAAATTCATTTTTTTCTGCATCAGTTATGATGATCCAGTATCTAACTTTACCAGTTGTTATTGAACCTTTCACTGGAATTGTAAACCATTTAACATTATCTTTTCTACCACAAGCATCATTATCACCAACGTCTATTCTTCCTGGTTCAATTGGTTCACCCAATAATTTTTTTGCTTCTTTATTTGATGTTAAACACTCAATTGCTTCACAATAGGATTTTGATTTTTTAAGTTTTTCTTGAACTAACCATCTTGTTGTAAATCCAGCACCTGGAATTGCCATTCCTACTAACCCTGCTACTAATCCTAATGATGTTAAACTTATTTTATTCATTTTATCAGCAATTAATCATTAACTTCTTGATGATATTGTCTTGATGTTTTTTTTCTTTAGGTTATGTAAGAAGTACTCGTTGTTTTTCTTTAAATAATTAAATATGTTTAATGATGTAAAAAAATCTTGATATATTTATAAAGATGACACATTTATTCCAATGATTTAAGTTTATTAAAAATAGTACAATTATTTATTGTTTAATAATAAACTTTAACTCAAAACTCGCCATGTTTTGTTTTCGTAGCCTTAAGCAGCCTTAAGTAGTGTCACGTGGTTTGTTAATAAAATTTCTTTATTAAAGCTCAACAACAACAACAACAACAATGACTTCATTATAAAATAGTTTTGCTAAAACCACGGATATATAAAACATACACACAAAGATAGAGAAAGAGTAAACGCATGTGTTATTCAATTCGTAAAATTATAAAACTGTTAATCCACCTGTCAATGTTTACTACTGTTAATTTAGAAAATTTAAAATTCCATTTTTCTTTGTTTGTAATATCTACCTAATTGTTATAATCATAAAGAATTAAAGAGTGTGGGTATATATATAAAAAAGTGTTGCATAAGAAAAAAAAATATGTAAACACAATCAGCTGTGTTTATTTTTACTGTTGTGTTTACAAAATGTCAAAAGTTTAAAAAAAATAATAGAACAATGACAACATCATAACTATTTATAGAACAATTATTTAAACAAAGTGCATTAGTGTTTAATATTTATCAATAATAATAAGGTTTCAATAAAGTCAATTTTAATTTGACGTCAGCAACAAAACACTCATCTTTAATTTATAATTTTTATAATCGTTATTATTATTTATATTGTTGTTGTTTTAATTAGTAAGGTAAAAAATTATCAAAAATAAAAAGATAATTAATCATTGATTTTATTAATTAATATATTTTTATTTGGGCAGGCTATTTATTCACAAGGTCAATAACAAAATGAAACATGATATTAACCAAGGCCATGGTAACATCTAGGATTGATTTGTGTATTTGTCAACAATATTTTGACGTGTTAAACCACAACCATAATTGTAAAATATTGAAAAAAAGCTTAATTGGATTATATTTCAACAAGATATAATGTAACAAACAACTCTCCCACTTTTAAAACATAAAAAAACAAAACAAATCAAGTAATTATTCATTTGCATTAATTAATGATTAACTTTTAATTTAATATTTTTCAATTTATATATTTATCGTTATCAAAATTATATTATTTATTATCACAATTTTGTTTTGCGGTGCAATATATTAATGTTGTCTTGATTTGCGACAATTTTAATTATAGATGGTACAATGCACTTTGTCTTATTTTTTTTTTTAAACATAAAAAAGTCAATGTAGCTGATATTCAGTCAATAAATAAAGCTTTAATTATTTGCATGAAAAAAAAAAAAAAAAAGAATTCTAATTTAATTATTTAAATAAAAAAGATTATTTTAATAAGGCAATCAGTTAATTATAATGTTGCATATTAATTAATATTAATATTAATTTCCCTACGTCATAATCAGATTGAAAAATTAAAAAAGTTTTTTAAATTTTAATCAGATGCATAATTAACATGATGACGTTGAAAAGCTCTTGTTTATTATAATGAAAAATTTAAAATAATAATATTTTGTTATTTATGAAATGATTAATTTTTTGGTGAGAAAATAATTTTGATTAAATTAATAATAATAATGAAAATAATTTCCAGAAATTACGATGAATGAAAGTAGTTGAAAACAGTGACATTATCTTGTCGTTTAAGTTCGGAGTTCAAATATTTAATCAACATTGCTTTTCAATGTTTCAGTTTAATTTTTTAATATACATATATTAATAATTTTTTATTTTTTTCAAGATTCTGATGTCTCGGTTTGCTTATTAAAGATTTATTAGTCGCTTGTGTCTGAGCTTGAGTGATTGACAGTCTTATATATATTTCTTAGTCACTTTTATACGTAAAGTGATGTGATAATTGATCGTAATAACAACTGTAGATATAAATTGATACAAGTTGGTTAAAATGGTGAGCAAGCTACCACAAGAATTTCGTAGATATCATAGAAATCGTAATCAACTTCGTCATATATTTAAAGAAACAAAACGAACATTAGAAATTATAAATCAAGAAAATTTTTTCCCTAATGGTAAATATTATTCTTACTTATTTTTTTAATAACTTATAAATTATATAAATAATTTTTAATCTCTATAAATTGGAATAAATTAAAATATTTTACAGAAAATATTATTGAGGAACTACAGCCTTCAGTAACTCTTGAACGATTAATTCATATTCTTGAGAATCAACCTGCTATTGTAATATCAGGTCAAGATTGTAAATCAAAGACAACATTAATAAATCATCTTCTTGGCGAAGAGATATTACCACTTATTCAGGGGCAATGTAGATGGATAAGATTTAGCTACGGTAATTTAAATAATATAAGTTTAACTCTTGGATTGGAATACGAAGTTATTGAACAAACTCAACCAAATGAATTACCCTGGACAACAATTCCAATTGATTATTTAACAAAAACAGATACAGAAGATCCAAATTGTCCTACAATAGTTGATGTTAAACTTGATAAGCTAATATTAAAAGATGGTGTTCAAATATTTATTGTTCCTGATATGACAGCAATAAAACATATTGCAAATGGCACACTTGGAATATTACCAATATTTATATATGCATTTAATGATTATCCTTTGACTGATGAAAATATAAATGAATTACGTGAACTAAAAGAAACATATCCATATAATCCAGTAATATTTATTTCATCATTATCAAATATAACATTTGATAGTATTGATGCTGATTTAACTGAATCAGAACAGCATAGATTACAAAATCAAAGTGAATTATTATTAATAAATAAAACGACAACAACAGAAACAACAACAGCAACAGCAACAACAAATGTATCAAATGAAAATATAAATATTGGAAGATTAAATAATTTAGGATTAAAATGGCTTGATGAACTTGGTAATTTAGGTTTTTTTAAAACATATGAGTCAGATGAATTTAATTCATCAAGTGATTTAGTTGAATCATTAAAAAATATTGATCGTATACATTATTTTATAAAAACACGTTTACAATTATATTTAATTGATGCTAGTAATTATTTAAATGAAATACATACAACATCATTACGTAAATTTATATTAAGTGCATTTGATATGGCAAGAGAAATTCAAATAACACCAAGAAGAATTCAATATGCACAAAAAAAAGAAAATGAATTGTATAAAAGTTTAATGAAAGTTGTTAGTAAAAATCAAGAAGAATTAACTGATTTAATACATAATACAATTCAAACAATGAAAAATGAATTTTCATTAGTGACAAATGATTCTTGTAAATCGGAAAATGAAAATTTAAATGATGAAGAAAATAAACAATGGTGTGCAACAGTTAGATCAGCAACAACTGAAGTACAAAGAATTGTATTAAGTCATTTAAGTGAAAAAGTTGCTAAACAATTAGTAACATCAGTAAATTGTTTACGTGAAACATTTATTGGTACATTGCAAAGATGTTTATTTGAATTAGAAAAAACATATGATAATGATAATAATTTATTAGCAAGTGATGCATTAAAACAAATATTATCAGCTGCATATAATGTTGAACTACATAATTCATCACCATCACTTGTACATTCATTTTTAGAACGTTTACGTCAATTATTTAAATCAATGCCATTACCATGGACACCAACACCAATACTAGATGATTCATGGAAAAAAAAAATAACAATTGACATACTAAATTCATTATCAGCAGCAAGACTTGCTAAAACAATATCAGCACAATTTAGAGATAAAATTAAATCATCACATGATTCATTTCATTCAGCATTAAGATCATTAGAAAATCATTATTCTGGTAAATTAGAAAGAACAGAAGAACAAAGAATAACAATACGTAAAATATATGCACCAAAATTAGCTAAATTAGCATTAGAATCAACATCAATGAGTGATATGATACGTTATGGTATACCACATCAAGGTAAAGAAATTGGAAGAGGACAATATGGTGTTGTATTTTCGTGTGATGGGTGGGGTGGTGCACCAGGACCATGTGCTATTAAATCAGTTGTACCACCAGATGAAAAACATTGGAATGATCTTGCTATGGAATTTTATTATACACGTACAATACCAAATCATAAAAGAATTGTTAAACTTCGTGGTTCAGTTATTGATCATTCATATGGTGGTGGTTGTGGTCTTGGTGCTGCTGTATTATTAATAACAGATAGAATGACACGTGATTTATATTGTGGTATACGTACTGGTATATCATGGATTGATAGAATACAAATATCAATTGATGTACTTGAAGGAATACGTTATTTACACTCACAAGGACTTGTACATCGTGATATTAAATTAAAAAATGTTTTATTAGACATTGAAAATCGTGCTAAATTAACGGATCTTGGTTTTTGTATAACGGAAGCAATGATGTCTGGTTCTGTTGTTGGTACACCAGTACATATGGCACCAGAACTATTAACTGGACATTATGATAGTAGTGTTGATGTTTATGCATTTGGTATATTATTTTGGTATTTATGTGCTGGACATGTACGTATGCCATATGCGTTTGAACAATTTCATAATAAAGAACAGCTATGGACAAGTGTTAGAAGAGGTAATTTTTATTTATAAATATTATATTCATAGCCTAAATAACCATTTAAAAAATTTCATTTTATCATTTTTTTTTTTTTTTTTCAAGGTTTAAGACCAGAACGTCTTCCACATTTTGAAGATGAATGCTGGCAATTAATGGAACAATGTTGGGCTGGTGAACCATCAAAAAGACCATTATTGGGTGCAATTTTGCCAGTACTTGAATCAATACTTGAAAAAACAGAAACTAATTTATCGGGAAATGATAGTGAAGGCTCAAAACAATCAAATTCATCTGAGACTATTCGTAATCCTGCTCTTGCACTTGCTGAACCAAATAATCAAAGAGGCACAACGGCAAGTCTACATCCGAGGCGAAGGCCTCTACGAACTATCAAGCATCCTGTCCTTCATATGACTAATCTTTTTAATACCAGCTTGTGTTCGAATTTATACATGCAAATGCGTGAATTTTAATTTATTTTCTATTTTTTTCTTGATACTTATCAATAACCAAATCTCTTTTTTTTATACTTAAAGTATATAAAATATAAACGTAGTTAGTTCCTATGCTTTTCTAGTTATCAACAATGAAAAAAAACTGCTTTCTTTCTATATATATATATTGTTTTTTTTTTTCAATTTTTTTTCTTCTGTTAATACTCACTTGTTGATTAATAAGTAATCAAGCTTTTTATTATTGTTATTATTCCGTTTTATGCCTTTTGTAGAATTTAATATCACTGTTAGCATACCACTGTTGTTATGTATAAAATTTACAAGCGACCTTATTAAGTTTACTGCTTTTTGTGTAAGATAATATTTAATCATTCTTCGTGTTTTTTGTTTTTTCTACTTTATTTAAAATTGTCTCTTTATACTTGCATAAATAACAAATATTTCTATTTATGTTTATCTCGTGATAAATATGTTTTTCACGTAAATTAATGTCAACGATTTAACCAATAGTCTATTGCTCCCATTCGTTACTACAAATAATTGTTTTTTTCTTTATTTTTTTTTCGTGATTAATTGCTACATTATGTCAGAGTTAATACTCGATTAATTTTTTTTTATTTTATATATTTTTTTCTACCTAATGTCAAGAATTTTTTATGGCTTCATTTATGATAATTAAATTATACCTACGACGTTGTCGAACGCGAAAACGAAATAAATATTTTACAATGATTAAATATGTTACATTTAAAAAAAAATATTTATTGTAATAATAAAATCATTGTATTGGAAATTTTTATAAATAAAATATATATTTTTCGTAATCGTTGTTCGTACATCGTTGATTTATCCATTTGTTATTTTTTTAAACTTATTTTTCTTATTTCTCATTTGCTTCACAATACTGTAGAGCATCACATTAATTCTGATTTATTTATTAATTATTGTTTATTATTGCTTAATGCAGTTATCTTTTATTTAAAAAAAAAAAAAAACAGCTTTGAAGAAAATATTTATCTTTGTACAAACAGGGACGACAGTTTAATAATAGAATTTCTGATTCTTTTAAAAATAAATGAATGAATTATAAGTAATTCTAATTTTTTATTTTCAGATTGATTCAACTGAATTATCATTTATTGGGACAAAATCGCAAAATTATTAAAGAAATATTTCTTTACAAATATCAATATATTATTTAAAAAAAAAAAAGAAAGAGGACAAAAAAAAACCAAGCAATTATGAAATGGTACGTTCTCTGACATGTAAATTAAATGTTTTTTTTTCTAATTTATCATTTATTTATTGCAGATGAATTGGAAAAAAATGTTTAATAGTGTGATTAGAGCCCGTGTGATTATTGTATAAATATTTAGCAATAATATTTTTTATTTTAGAAAAGTAAAATAACAAATATTTATTATTTTTATAAAATTTTATTAATAAATATTTTTAAGAATTTTATAAATGAAAAGAAAAAAAAATTTAATTATCAAAAATAATTGTTAATTCTAATAAATAATGTAATATTTTTCATACAAGTAAATCAAGACTATTTTTGGCTTTTTCTAAATCATGAAGGAATTTATAAAATTGACTTAGTGTCATTTCAGTAAATACATCCTCTCGTGTACCATCATTATCAAGAATAAGTCTCAATTGTAGAAAAGTTTTTCCAACTTTATCTGATTCACTACTGGCAGCAGTAACTGGAAAAAATTCAGATTGTGTTTTTGATTTTTTATTTACCTAATATAATTAATCAGCCAATACAACTAGTGCCAATTTTTTATGATATTATTTGAGTCAATATTTTTTCATTTGCTCAATAAATTTGAGGTTTAAAATTTATTGAGGTCATGAATTTATCAAACTATCTACTTTATAATTTTTTAATTAATTATAATTTTTATTAATTATTTATATTGTTATAAGGTTATGTTTACCTCCAAATTTCCAAGAAACATCAATTATTTTACTAGCTGGGACATCCATTATTTTAATTTGATAATAATAATTTACTTATGTAACACTGTAGTTTGTCTTTGTTATAACAATTATTATTTGTACAAGGATTTGGTATTTATTTATTTATTTTTTAAATAAGTAAACACTGTCTGACAGCAGTGTGACACGTGACACTAATGCTTATATAGGCCACTGGCCTTTAAACACAATCCCTTTGCCTCGCACTCTTCTCATCGTGGGTATTTAAAAAATGTAAACATAAAAACGGAGCAACATGTCACAAATTTCCATTTTATTGACTTATCAATATCAAAGAAGAAAAAATACTATTAAATTTTAACATAAATGAAATATGATGAGTTAATTAGTTATCTGCACTGTATTGTTTTTAATTATCAAATTTTAATTAAAAAAAAAAAAAAAAATTCATTTAAAATAGGTCAGCGTATGATTCAATTGTTTTTTATTTAAAATGTTTGAATATTGACGTTTATAATTAAAAAAACATGTCAGAAACTTTAAAAGTAAAACAAATTAATAAAAAAAAAAAAGCTAAAGTTGATGTTAACATTAATAGCTATGTTGAAAATAAATTTTTACGAGAATTTCGTGTTGATAAGGTAATATTTGTAATGACGCATTTAAAGTCTTACGTAATAATATTTTTTTTAAAATGATGATTATAATGTATTTCTATTTTTATCACTAATATGTCAATAATTTATATAAATAGATTCGTTTACATGAAGTACAAGAAGTATTGGAAATCGCTTCGACAAAAACAAAAAGGAAGGATCAAAAAAATATTGCTAAATATAAAACAGAACATGTTTGTTATTTGACACCTCCTCAAGGTTTTTATTTTGATAAAATGAAAAAATATGCTGACAGACTTCCTACTGTTGGACTTTTACCAGTAAATTAGTTTAAATTATTATTCAAGGACATGTTGATTTAATTTACAATAAAAAAAATAATATCTATTTATGAAAATTACTTAGCATCATAGATGATAAATTTGCATAAATAAAAATAGCTTTTTTCTTTTGCATAATTACAAGTATAAATAAAATCAACATGTTTGCTTTTTTTTTAAATTAAATTTTTTTTCAAAAATCATGTGTTTCAATGAAACTTGAAAAGAAAAAATTAATTTCTATTCATCTTTTTTCTCGTATTTTAGAATTGGGAACGTATAATTAAAAATAAAGTACCAAATTTACTCAGGAAAAAATATCCAGTATCATTCAACAATCTCTTGAATGATACAAAAAATCTTTATTTTAATATAATGCATGAAATTGGAATAAAAAGTGTTATATCACGAGAATTTGATTGGAGTGATTTGGAGGATGCTCCATTTAAATATGACGGTCAAACACCCCATCGACCTAAATATCTTGATAATAGAAATAAAGTTGCATCAAAGTATTTTTTATCACATAAATTAATTAAAAATATTTTTTTATATTCATACACAGATTTACCAGAATATGTATGTGATTTTAAAATTTATAAAAAACAAGGTTACATTGATACAATTGAATTTTTCAAAAATATTGATATTAATATTAAAAATACAAAAGTTATTTTAACAAATAAATATTATGCACATATTGTTAAATTAGTAACAACTAAAAGATACTTTAATGATGTACCAAATGAATTGTTAACGTCATTTTTAAAATGTGCATCAAAACTATTAGCAATGCAAATTATAAAATTTTTAATAACAAGTATTGATCATTTGATGAATGTTTTAAATGATTTTATGCTACGTCCGTTATTGAGATTAGAATTGAAGTGTGAAAATAATGAATTATATTATAATCCACGTGAAAGCATAATTTATGATAATTTTCATGAAATTATTAATAAAATTTCAAACATTGGGGCTTCATTGCCAACATTAGAATCTTGGTTAGATATTAAAACGGAAAATAATACAATTTCTGCAATAGTACCTGATTGGTTTATTGAAAAATCACATAAACAATTGACAAATATTCTAGAATATCTAATGGAGCCTCTGAACTCTTATATTGATAAGCTTGAAAGACATTTTAAAATTGTTTATGATAAAGATACTAAAAAAAACTTAGAAATTTTCATTGCTGAAAATAAAAACTCACGTGATTGTGAAGCAAAAGTTGAATTATTTAATAGTTTTATTCGAGACATTAATGGAATGACTAGAAATGAATATTTATCAATGATTATATTGGGCCAAAATTATGCTAAAGATGAGCTCAAAAATTATGCACAAATAATTAGAAAACATATTATATTTGAATTACGAAAAAGGCATTATAATTTTAATATTGAAATTTGTAATATTTTTGAAAATATTAAAAAAAAAGCTTTGAATATACCAGATGAGACAAGGGACTTGCTTGAATTAGGTAAGTTGTTAAATTTATTTCTCCGAAAAAAAAAAATTGGTATTCTCCTTTACATAATTTAAAATTGTTTATAAATTGTTCAAATACAGGTAAATATATGATTCATGTAACGACAATTTTACTACCAGAATTAAATGGAAAAATAAATTTATCATTATCAATGACAACAAATTTATTGGAAATGATAAATCTTGATAAATATCATCTTGAATTAAACAATGAAACAGTTAATTGGCTTGAAAATATAAAGCCAATAATTGAACAAAGTAATTCAATATATGAACAAGCAAAATTTGAGCATGAAGAAAATTTACAAAGTCATATTAATAATATTAATTGTAAAATTGAAGAAAAATTTATGGATTTAATTGTATTAAATAACATGGATGATATGAATTTAATTCCTAATTATATTGAATATATGAGATCATTAATTGTTGATTTAAAAATAATAGAAGAAGAAATAAAATGGATTAATAATGAAGAAGAATTATTTGGTTTTCCACAAACAATATATCCAAGAATAAAAGAATTAAAAGACATAATAATCCCATTTTATGAATTAATATATCGTGGATTATGCTGGAAAAGAAATTGTAATGCATGGCTTGATGGACCATTTGAATATTTGGATGGTAATTTAATTGATAATAAAACAACTGAATATTTTACTGATTTTACAAAAATATATAAAATGTATAGAACAAAAATTAAAATGCAACTTGCTGTTGAATATCCCTATGCATTTAGTGGTTCACCAGATGATCCAGATCCATCACAACAACCATCACCAATGAGACTATGTTATCAATTATTAGAAGATATTAAATGGTTTAAATATTATGTACCAATTGTTATTTGTTTTTGTAATAAAGCACTTAGACAAAGAAATTGGGATGAAATGTCAATTGTTGCTGGTCATGATATAACACCAAATGCTGGTACGACAATTAGGAAATTAATAAATATGAATTTAATGGATGACATTGTTAAGTATGAAATGATAAGTACAAGTGCAAGTAAAGAATTGGCACTTAAAGAGCTACTTGATAAATTAATCCATGATTGGGATGATGTATTATTTACAACAATGTTATATAAAGATTCTGGTGTATCAATATTAACACAAGTTGATGATATACAATCATTATTGGAAGAACATATTGTTAAAGTACAAGCAATGAGAGGTTCAGCATTTGTTAAGCCAATTGAAAATGATGTTAAATTATTTTATGATTTATTATTAAGAATACAATGTACTATTGAAGAATGGACAAAAGTACAAGTCCAATGGATTTATTTATTACCAATATTTTCGAGTAAAGATATCGTTGAACAATTACCAGAAGAAGGAATAATGTTTGATGAAGTTAATTTAACATTTAAAAGAGCTATGGATAATGTATTAAAAGAACCACATGTTAGAGAAACAGCTGGTTCAATTGGTTTATATGAAATAATGAAAAATTCAAATGAACTTATGGAAAAAATTAATGATGGTGTTACAAATTATCTTGAAAAAAAAAGATTATATTTTCCACGTTTTTTTTTTTTAAGTAATGATGATATGCTAGAAATATTATCAGAGACAAAAGATCCATTAAGAGTACAACCACATTTAAAAAAATGTTTTGAAGGTATAACAAAACTTGGTTTTAATAATGAGCTAGAAATACATTCAATGTTTAGTGATGATAATGAACAAATTAAGCTACAAAATATAATATCAACAAAAGATGCTAGAGGTTGTGTTGAAAAATGGCTTGTACAAGTTGAAGAACAAATGATTAATTCAATAAGACATCAAATATATTTAAGTTATTTTGATTATGAAAAACGTAAAAATCGAGTTAAATGGTCATTAATATGGCCTGGACAAGTTATATTATGTGTATCACAAATTTATTGGTGTATTGAAGTACAAATATGTTTACGTGTACAAGCAACTTGGGCACTTGAAAGATATTATACCACCCTTAAAGATCAAATGTCTGAAATGGTTAATCTTGTCAAAGGTAGATTGATTTAATTGTGAATTTTATTGTGAATTTATTTTGTAATATACATTAACATTAATTATTTAGGAAAATTAACAAAACAAAATCGTACAACTCTCAATGCATTAATAACAATTGATGTTCATGCACAAGATGTTGTCAAGTTATTAATTGATAAAAAAATTACTGATGACATGGATTTTGAATGGTTGGCACAGCTACGTTATTACTGGGAGGATAATGTTCAAGTAAGAATTATCAATGCAACTGTTCGATATGCATATGAATATTTGGGCAATTGTCCACGACTAGTTATAACACCATTGACTGATAGGTAATTATTTTCTTTTTTAATTTTAATAAGCTATACTCATTTTACTTTGTAATAATAGTATATTTAAATTATAAAAAATAGATGTTATAGAACTCTTATCGGTGCATATTCATTACATCTTAATGGTGCACCAGAGGGACCAGCTGGTACTGGAAAAACAGAAACAACAAAAGACCTTGGACGTGCAATTGCTGTACAGTGTGTTGTATTTAATTGTTCTGATGGTCTTGATTATAAAAATATGGGAAAATTTTTTAAAGGTTTAGCATCATGTGGTGCATGGGCATGTTTTGATGAATTTAATAGAATTGAACTTGAGGTATTATCAGTTGTTGCACAACAAATACTTTGTATTGTACAAGCTGTACGTGGAGATTTAGATAAATTTATATTTGAAGGAACAGAATTAAAATTAAATTCATCAGTATATGTTTGTATAACAATGAATCCTGGTTATGCTGGTCGTTCAGAACTTCCAGATAATCTTAAAGTCTTATTTAGAACAGTTGCAATGATGGTTCCTGATTATGCAATGATTGGCGAAATATTTCTATATTCATCTGGTTTTAGTACTGCTCGTATTTTATCTGTTAAAATTGTAACAACTTATAAACTTTGTTCGGAACAATTATCATCACAATCACACTATGATTATGGTATTCATTATTATGAATATGAAAAAAATAAAATTAATAAATAAACTATCATTTTGAACTATCTAATTTGCATTTATTTTTAGGCATGAGAGCAGTTAAAACAGTTTTAACAGCTGCACAAAATTTGAAATTAAAATATCCAAATGATAATGAAATGATTTTACTTCTACGTTCAATAATTGATGTTAATTTACCAAAATTTTTATCTCACGATGTTCCCCTATTTGAAGGAATAATATCTGATTTATTTCCTGGTATAGAATTACCAGCACCAAATTATGATGTTTTATTAAATTCCGTAAAAATAATAGCTGATAAAAAAAATTTACAACCAGTTGATGGGTTTTTATTAAAAATAATTCAAACATATGAAATGATGATTGTACGTCATGGTTTTATGTTAGTTGGTGATCCATTTGGTGGTAAAACATCTGTACTTCATACACTTGCTGAGGCATTAACACTTATGTATGAAAATGGTGATGTTAATGGTTCAAATACAATATACACAACAATAAATCCAAAATCAATAACAATGGGACAACTTTATGGGCAGTTTGATCAGGTATCAAATGTATTTGAAGATGGTATTTGTCCAGTTGCATTTCGTAATTATTGTTCTGATGATTCATTAACAAGAAAATGGTTAATATTTGATGGGCCAGTTGATGCTGTATGGATTGAAAATTTAAATACTGTATTGGATGATAATAAAAAGCTATGTTTAACATCTGGTGAAGTTATGCAAATGACAAATGTCATGTCAATGATATTTGAAGTTATGGATTTATTTCAAGCATCACCAGCAACTGTATCACGTTGTGGAATGATATATATTGAATCACACGTTATTGGTTGGCGTCCATTTGTACAATCATGGTATAAAACACTCGATTCAAAACTAACAGATAATTATATGGAACTTATTGAAGATTTATTTAATTGGCTTATTGAAGCATGCTTAGAATTTGTACGTAAAAAATGTAAATTATCAGTTTATTCTGGTCAAATAAATCAAGTTGTATCAACACTAAAACATTTTAAAATGTTTATCGATGATGCAATTGAAGAAAATCCAAAACAAGAAGATGATTTAAATTTTTGGATACAAGCATCAATGATACTCGCTGTTGTTTGGGGTATTGGTGGTACATTAGATAATAATTCAATTGAAAAATTTAATCATTATTATATATCATTATGGAAAAATCAAATTGATGAATTACCAATACCAAAAAGTATTGCAAATAATTTAATTTCATTACCAACTGAGGGAATGATACATGATAATTATTATACATTTAAAGGTAAAGGTTCATGGAAATATTTTGGTGACAGTGCAAAAATTGAAAAATTAATTGAAACACAAAGTATTGGACAAATGATTGTTCCGACAATTGATACTGTTAAATATCAAAGTTTATTTTTGCGTCATATTAAACATCGTGAACGTTTTTTAATATTTGGTGAAACGGGAACCGGTAAAAGTTTTTATATGCAAGATATTATGATGAATAAACTTGATCAAGATAAATATTTACCAAATTTAATAACATTTACTGCAAATACAACAGCTGCACAAGCACAAGAACTTGTTATATCAAAATTATATAAAAGAAAAAAAGGACACTATGGGCCAATGGGAAATTCACATTGTATTGTATTTATTGATGATGTTAATATGCCATCAAAAGAAATATATGGTGCTCAACCGGCAATTGAATTACTACGACAAATATTTGATCATGGCTATTGGTATGATTTAAATGAGCCAATTAAAATTAAAATTTTTCAAACAATATTTATATGTTCAATGGGTCCACCAGGTGGTAGTAGACAAGATATTTATCATAGATTTTTACGTCATTTTAATTTATTTACAATAAATCAATTTTCAAATGATAGTGTTATTAGAATTTTTACAAATGTTGCAACAGTTGGCTTAAAGAGAAATGGTTTTCCAGTTAGTATTAATTTAATTGTTAATAATTTAGTTAATGCAACACTTGATATTTTTAAAACATCAATCGATTATCTTCGACCAACACCAGCTAAATCCCATTACTTATTTAATTTACGTGATTTTTCAAGAGTTATAACTGGTTGTGCAATGATTAAAAAAGATTCTGTTGAGACAAATACAACATTTACTAAATTATGGGTACATGAAATTCTACGAGTATTTGGTGATCGCTTAGTTGATGAAAATGATCGTGATTGGTTATTTAAACAAATTAAAAAAACTGTACAAATATATTTAAAAGAAACATTTGATAATGTATTCGATTATTTGCCAAAAGAAAATAATCAAATAACACAAGGTAGTTTAAAAAGCTTAATATTTGGTAATTTTATGAATCCCGATGCAATACAAGAAGACAGATTGTATGAAGAAATTTCATCGATTGAAAGTTTTAAAGACATAGCAATGCAATCACTTGATGATTATAATACAACACATAGAAATAAAATGGATATTGTACCGTTTCGTTATGCACTAGAACATTTAGCAAGAGTTTGTCGTATATTAGCAACACCCGGTGGAAGTTTATTGATGGTTGGAGTTGGTGGATCAGGCAGACAATCATTAACAAAATTAGCATCAAGTATGATGGGTTATGATATATTTCAAGCTGAAATTGGTAGTACATATGGAATAAATGAATGGCGTGATGATATTAAAAGTATATTAAAAAAATCGGGTGGTAGTGGAAATGATGTTGTATTTTTATTTAATGAAGGACAAATAAAAGAAGATGTATTTTTAAGTGATATTGATAGTTTATTAAATTCTGGTGAAGTACCAAATTTATTTACAATTGAAGAGCGTCAAGAAATTATTGAAATGTGTAGACTTGCTGCACAGGGTGGAAATAGAACAATTGATATATCAGTATTATCTGTATTATCATATTTTGTTAATCGTTGTAAAGAAAAATTACATATTATGTTATGTTTTAGTCCGATTGGTGATACATTTAGAACACGTTTAAGAATGTATCCAAGTCTTGTTAATTGTTGTACAATTGATTGGTTTGAAATTTGGCCAGAAGATGCACTTGAACAAGTTGCCATTAGATTTACAACAGATATTAATTTTAATGATGACATTAAAACAAAAGCTGTTACAGCATGTAAATATTTTCATATATGTGCTAAAGATATTAGTGAAAATTTTTATCATACTAAAGGAAGAAAAACATATATAACATCAGCAGCATTTTTAGATTTAATAAAAACATATGCACAACTTGTTGAAAAAAAACAAGAAGAATTAATTAATGCAAGAGATAGATATTTAGGTGGTCTTGATAAATTAGCGTTTGCTGCACAACAAATAACAATAATGAAAAAAAAATTAATAGCATTAAAACCAGAACTTGAAATTTCAGCAAAAATAACAAAAGAAACAATGATAAAAATTGAAAAAGAAAATATAATTGTTGAAAAAGCAACTGTTGCTGTTAAAGCTGATGAAAAATCAGCAAATATACAAGCTAAAATTGCATCAAATTTAAAAAATGAATGTGAAGCTGATCTTGCTGAAGCATTACCAATTCTTGATAATGCACTTGCTGCATTAAATACATTAAAACCAGCAGATATATCACAAATTAAAACAATGAAAAGACCACCAGAAATTGTTAAATTAGTATTATCATCAGTATGTGTTATGTTGCATGTACAACCAGAAAAAATACTTGATCCTGATACAGGAGTTGGACGTTTAGATTATTGGAAACCGACACAAAAAATTCTTGGTGATATGAAATTTTTAGAAAACTTAAAAGATTATGATAAAGATAATATACCAAATGAAACAATTGATATTATCAAAAAAACTTATATTAATAATCCGAATTTTGAGCCTAAAATTGTTGCAAAAGCATCACAAGCTGCTGAGGGACTTTGTAAATGGGTTAGAGCAATGGTACTTTATGATAAAATTGCAAAAGTTGTTGCACCAAAGCGACGTAAATTAAATGATGCACAAAAAGAATATGAGGATACAATGGAATTTCTTGATAATAGTAGAAAAAAATTAGCTGATTTAAATGACAAATTATTAGTACTAAAAGACTCCTATGATAAAACATTAGAGAGAAAGATATATTTAGAAAATCAAGTTGTATCATGTAAAAATCAATTAATACGTGCAGAAAAATTAATAAATGGGCTGGGTGGTGAAAAAGATCGTTGGTTAAATTCAGCTAAAAATTTACAAATATCATATGACACATTACCAGGTGATTTATTAATATCATGTGGTATGATTGCATATCTAGGACCATTTACAACAGCATATCGTCATGAAAATATTGAAAAATGGATAGCTTATGTTAAACAATTAAATATACCATGTTCAAATAATTTTGATTTTGTTAATATATTAGGTACAGAAATTGAAATAAATTCATGGAATATATATGGATTACCAAGAGATATATTTTCAACTGAAAATGCAATAATAATGAGTAATTCAAAAAGATGGAGTTTATTTATTGATCCACAAAGTCAAGCAAATAAATGGATTAAAAATATGGAAAAATCAAGTGAACTTGAAGTTATTAAATTAACTGATAAAAATTATATGAATATTATTGAAAAATCAATTGAATATGGTAAACCAGTATTAATTGAAAATATATATGAAACTTTAGACACACCATTAGATCCAATAATAGCAAAAAATATATATAAAGTTGGCAAAGAATGGTATATAACATTGGGTGAAAAAACATTATTATATGACACAAGATTTCGTTTATATATAACAACAAAATTACGTAATCCTCATTATTTACCCGAAATATTTAATAAAATAACATTAATTAATTTTGCATTGACAATTGAAGGTCTTGAGGATCAATTACTTGGTATTGTTGTTGGTAAAGAACGTCCAGATTTACAAAAAAAAAAAGAATATTTAATAATTGAAGGTGCTAAAAATCGTAAATCATTAAAAAAAGCTGAAGATGATATATTAAAAACTCTATCAATATCTGGTGCTTCAATATTAGATGATGAAGATGCAATTGATATATTGGATTCATCGAAAGTACTATCAATTGGTATTATTAAAAAACAAGAAATTGCTAAAAAAACAGAAATTGAAATTAATATATCGCGACAAAGTTATAAACCAATTGCAATACATTCATCATCATTATATTATACTGTTACTGATTTGCCAAGTATTGATCCGATGTATCAATATTCATTATCATGGTTTATAAATCTTTATATTTTATCAATTGAAACAGCAAATAAAAATAGATTTTTAGATATTAGATTAAAAAATTTACGTGATACATTTACATTTATGTTGTATGAAAATGTATGTCGTTCATTATTTGAAAAAGATAAAATATTATATTCATTTGTACTTTATACAACAATATTACTTGCTGATAATAAAATAGCAAAAGATGAATTATTATTTTTCTTATCTGGTGGTGTATCAATTGGTAAAAAAGAAATTAATCCAGCATCAAATTGGCTAACTGATAAATCATGGGATGAAATAATTCGTAGTAAACAATTGAAATCATTTGAAAAATTTTCTGATAGTTTTAAGGATAATTTAAATGAATGGAAAAATTTTTATGATTCAATGACACCAGAAACAATGAACTTACCAAAACCATGGAATGATACATTAAGTGAATTTCAAAAATTAATTATTTTACGAATGATAAGACCAGATAAAGTTATACTTAAAATTATAAAATTTATTGAAAATGGAATGGGAAAAAAATTTGTCATACCACCACCATTTAATCTAATTAAATCATATAATGATTCAAATTGTTTAATGCCATTAATATTTATACTATCAACTGGTTCTGATCCAATGGATGCACTATCAAAGTTTGTTGACGACATGAATTATACATTAAAATTTGATTCAATATCATTGGGCCAAGGACAAGGACCAATTGCACAAAAATTAATTGAAAATGCACAAAAAAATGGCTCATGGATTTGTTTACAAAATTGTCATCTTGCTGTATCATGGATGCCAATACTTGAAAAATTATGTGAAAATTTTGATCATACAAATACAAATAAAAATTTTCGTTTATGGTTAACATCATATCCATCAGATAAATTTCCAATTTCTGTACTACAAAATGGTATTAAAATGACAAATGAACCACCAACTGGTTTGCAACAAAATTTAATGAGATCATATACATCAGAACCAGTTAAAAATACAGATTTTTTTAATGGTTGTCCTGATAAAAATATTATATTTTCAAAATTATTATATGGTTTATGTTTTTTTCATGCATTGGTACAAGAAAGAAGAAATTTTGGGCCACAAGGATGGAATATTAAATATGGTTTTAATGAATCTGATTTTCAAATATCTGTTAATCAATTACAAATATTTCTTAATCAATATGATAAAGTACCATTTAAAGCTATATTATATTTGACTGGTGAATGTAATTATGGTGGTAGAGTAACCGATGATAGAGACAGAAGATGTTTATTAACAATATTAAATGATTTTTATAATGAAAATATTATTTATGATGAAAACTATATATTTTCTAATGTTGGAAGTGAATATTCTCTCCCAAAAAAGTAATATATCAATTTTTTCTTGGTAAATTAATTATTAGTTTTGTTATTTATTTTCCTATTATTATTTTAGATTTGAATATCATGATTACATTAAACAAATTGAGGTCATACCAATGAATCCACCACCAGAAGTTTTTGGTTTACATATGAATGCTGGAATAACACGTGATCTTGATGTATCAAAAACTTTCTTTGATTCAATGATAAATATTCAGGGCAATGTGGTTATTGGTGATACATCAAAACAAGATGAGTTATTGTTGTCATTAAAGAATGACATTTATCAACGACTACCTGATTATTTTGATATTGAAGAAGTACAAAAAGCATATCCTGTTTTGTATATGGAATCAATGAATACTGTATTGATTCAAGAAATGGAAAGATATAATAAACTTCTTAGAGAAATACGTAATTCATTGGAAATGCTTGAAAAAGCTATTCAAGGATTAATTGTTATGACACCGAATTTAGACGTAATTATTTTTTATTAAATTAATTAGATTTTATTTTTTATTAATTTAATTTTTTTTCCAGATTCTATCTATATACATATTAAATGGTAAAATACCACCAACATGGATTAAAGCAAGTGCATATCCAAGCCTAAAGCCACTTCCTAGTTTTATCAATGATTTTATTAAAAGACTTGAATTTTTTGATAATTGGAAAAAATATGGTAAACCATTGACTTTTTGGATATCTGGATTTTCATTTGTTCATGCATTTTTAACTGGTGCAACACAAAATTTTGCTAGGAAATATAAAATATCAATTGATAAAATTGCATTTGACTATGAGGTTTGACAATCACATGTTTTTAAAGAAAAAATCTAGGGCAAAGTAAATAATTCATAATACATTAACACTATAAAATTCAATTAATCAATAAATTGTTTTTTCAATAACATCCATATTTAAATTCAAATAATATAATAACAACTTTACTTAAAAATAATTCAAAATGATTATTTACTTTGCTCATTGCGTAACCCTGATTGCGTATTAATAATTTTCTAATTAAAATATTTTTTAAATAATTATAAAAAGGTTATGCCAGCATATGAATTAAATGAATCTCCAATTGATGGTGTTTATGTATATGGAATGTATTTATCAGGTGCCAAATGGGATATGAAAAAAATGCAACTATCCGAGAGTAATCCGAAGGTACTTTGGGATATAATGCCAATAATTTGGTTAAAGCCAAGTGAAATAACACTTATTGAAATTAGAAAACGATATGAGTGCCCATTGTATATAACATCAGCTCGTTTTGGAACACTCAAGACAACTGGCCACTCGACAAATTATGTTTTAATGATTATGCTTGATACTAGTTTGCCAGTTAGTCATTGGATTAAGAGGGGTCTTGCTCTTCTATGTCAATTGGATGATTAAAAAATTGCCAAATCTTCTATCTACTATTTTAAATATTTATTCTTGAAAAAAAAAAATAAAAAAACAACGTTAATAAATAAAATCTCATTACTCTTATAATTATTGAATTATTTTTATAATTAAAATATTGCTTTTTAATATTTTGGCAAATTGATATAATCAATAAATATATTAATTAAAAGTAAAACATTTCAATATATAAAAGGGCGTGGCTAATTAAAAGGTAAAAATTAAATCGATAAAATATTTTTTTTAATTTTTTTGATATTTATCATGTATTCAAGTTTCAAGATCATATTACATATATATGTATATCGAGCAATATTTAGCACATGTCAAACCCTCAAACTTGCAATTTCCAATTTCCCACACATATTCAATTCACGTATGTGATTGGATGTGGCAAACCACCCGGAGGATTCTTTGGGCTATGTATTCTAGAAACCCGAATGCAGCCTTTACCTAGTCATATTTATCATTCACATTCTCACCCCATCATAATCATCATTAAATTAAACACAAAATTTAAAATCAAATTTTCAAGAATACCATCAAGTATAAATCATTTATACATCTATTTAATTTGCGCGTCTGCGCTAAAACGAATGACTATTTTATGTTCATAAATAATAATTATGCACTCGACTACCCTTCTCCAGATTGAGATTATCAAATATATATTTAGTAACGCGTATGCAGTTTTTAAAAAAATAATAATACCTTTATCATTAAAACTGGGCTAATTGAAAAAAAAAAAAAATAAATAATAATACCTGTGTAATGAGACCAAAACTTGCGCGCATATAAAACAATGTAATATCGAAAATTAATAGTAATAATAATTATAATATAAAAAAAAAAAATTTGAATTTAATTAAAACAATGACTTTCAGCACATATATTTTTATAAAAGTGTACATCGTCCAATACAACGTCAACATAACTGTAAGGAAAAAAATTTGAAAAAATTTACAAAAATCCACGTTAGCATTAAAATGAATATGTAGGACTTTTCGATTTATATATATATGTAATATATATATATAAAAATAAAAAAAAAAAAAAGGGATGTGATATGATATCGTTGATGAGAACCACTGCAGTGAACTCACAAACACACCTATGCATCTTGGCTGATACTTGATGGTCTCTCTACTTGTAAAACACTGTGCGCTTCTATATAAAACGATATAATAGTAGGGAGGTATAATCGTCAGTACACTCAGTAAACTCGGTGTGTTCACTGTTCAATGTTCATGAATGTTTAGTGTTCAGTGTTGTATTGTTGGTTTATGTTTGTTGAACATCCCACGATTATTATTTTTCCATTAAAATTTATATTAATTAGGAATAAATATAAAACCCCACCCGGAGTTTTAAAAAATAAATATTTCAAATATGTATTGTAAGTTTTTGTTGAAATAATTTAAAAATAAAAAATTAATTAATATTAGCTAATTATTTCGAAATTGACATTATTTTAATTAAGTTTATATGATTTTTTTTTTTTTGGAGTAATTGGATTTATTTTGGAGTAATTTGATTTATTTTGGAGTAAAATTGTGATTTTTTTTTCTATTTTGACGTTTCAGTTTGTGTGTATGATGATGCCGGGTTTTAGAAAGAGAAAAAAATAGATTGTAAGATAGAGAAAACATTGGAGCTCGGAGTCGACGAGTAGAGTTGTGATCAATGAACTCTCTCCGGGTTTTCTCTATCTCTCTCTCGATTTTTTTTGTCTGTGTCTCTTGGTGTTTTGGGGCGTGCTGCCCTGTATTTTCAATCACCATAAGAATTTACACTTGATAAAAATGTTATAAACAATACTCAATAGTAACAAAGTTATGAATTTATCGAAATTTTTTTTCGCTAAAATCGAACAAGTTTCAAGCACTGTGCATAAAATCGCGAGTTTTAATTTTTAAAAATTTATACAAACCGGATTTTGACGTATGTGTATAAGAATAATTGTTACTTTGTTTATAATTAAGTTATAATTTTCTATATTTTTCTTTGATTTTTTCAAATATTGTAAATAAATTGTGTAATTCTTATCAGTGTATCTATGTGGTGGGTGTATCGACGTCAATTTCTAACAGTTTTTGACTATTTTCTATTTGTATATGTTTCAAAATAATAGATATTTTTATTTGACTCTAATAAAATTGATACAGTATATTAATTATAATGTACCAATTTTTTTTCAATTGTAATCATATATAATAATGCAGTTTTATGTTTTTTTTTCAAATACAGATGAAAACCTAACGTTAAATTTGTAAGTGAGATGATAATAAAAAGCTGGTGATATAATGAATGATAACGGAAATTTTGGAATGATTAGCTCCAAGATGCCACACAGTCATTCGACACCAGCAGGAGTTGATGGTGGTAGTCGTACACCACCAACAACACCAAGAAAAGCTGGAAAAATGCTTGCTGTTAGAGTACAAATGCTTGATGATACTGTCACTATGTTTCAAGTACAGGTAAATAAATGAAAATTATATTTTTTCATTGTTTTATAATATTGATTTAACTGTCAAAGTGTTGACATCATTTTTTTTTATTCATATTTTTATTATTGTCAGTCAAGATTTAAAAAAAAAAAGAAAAAACAACAACAATTGCTTTCTATTCAATCTGCTCATCCGGGCACTTTGAAATAAGCGTTTGAATATTCGGGTCAAGGGGTCTAACTTACAAGTCTACTTTTGTCTTTTTATCAATGACTCGTTGAAAATGTAATTCATCGGAATTTTTTAATCGCTAAATCAGCGTTAAATACTCCAATATTTAAAAAAAAAAAAAAAGCAAAAGCAAGGAATAAATGAAGGAAAAAAAAAACAATAAATATCTCTTTAAAAACCTAATTAACAATAACGAAATGTAAAAAAATGGCTCTTTTTTTTTTTGCTTAATTAATTGTAATAGCCTTGAAGTATCATTGTAGTTAAATTTTTTTAAAAATAAAATAGCCAATTATATGACTTACTATAAGTAAATTCACCTTGAGTAAATTCACTTGTAGCTTTGTAATAATTATTATATAATATTTTATTAAAACAAGATATAATGTCTACTTGAATAAACAATTAGGCCATAATATTATTGGTAATAATATCAATATTAAAATCATTGATGTATGCTTTATTTGTATGTGCATCACAACAAGGAAGATGCAAGACTGACCTATTGATTTTTTTTTCCACCACATTTGCTTCTTATATTTTTTTCTATTTTTTTTATTTTTCACTCCACCCTTTGCTTTTTTTTTTTTTCTTTGCTCATAAAAGTGCAGCACATGTTTTCATACCCTTCGAGGATAATGCAAAAAAATACTGTACAGTTAAAGCTTGGTTGGTTTGTTTATTTTTAAGATAAAAGAGCTTTCTTTCATTTCTACATGTTTAAAGAAGAAAAAAAGTACCTAAAATTATACATGCATAAAGTTTTTTCAGGTCTTTTAATTTTTTTACTGCATTAGTAAAAATAGAGTCAAGTTATTTTAATGATAAATGTTTTTAATGCTCGTCACATTAATTGTAATTTATTTTTTTCAGGCTAAAGCTTTGGGAAGAGTTTTGTTTGACCAAGTCTGTAAGCAATTACATTTATTAGAAGCTGATTATTTTGGTCTTGAGTACCAAGAGCCAAATGGACCAAAGGTGAGAAGAAATACTTGATTATACTTTTTGTATTTTTAAATATAAATTTATTAGAGTCATTTAAGCTTTATGATTACTCATAAGTGATGTAATCATTTTGATAAATATTAAATTGGGTAATTTGAGGATGTTAGAGACAATTATTAAATTGTATGATTTATTTTAAAAGTACAACGACTGGGAAGCACAAAATTATTAAGAAATTCATGTAATAACTATACGAGTTGATTTAATGAAAATAAAAAAAAATAGCTACTAAAATAATGTCAGTAATAAAATAACAATAAATATAAATTAATTATAATCATTTGTATTTTTATTATTAAATAGTATTGGCTTGATTTGGAAAAACCAGTGTGTAGACAAGTTGGACTTTCACTAGTCGACCCACTGTTAAGATTTTGCGTCAAATTTTATACACCAGATCCTGGTCAACTTGAGGAGGAGTTTACGAGATATTTGTTTTGTTTGCAAATTAAACGAGACCTATCACACGGTTTACTTCAATGCAATGACAATACTGCTGCACTAATGGCAAGCTACATTGTACAAGGTAAAATGTTTTCTATTTGTGTTTTTTCTTCATATTGTCATGTTTGATTACATATGCAATACAAGTTGATGAATAGGAATACATTATCATGCATTAAAGATTTTCAATAAATATACAGGCATTAAGTATATACTGTCACTGTCATTTTTACTATGATTATTATGTTTTCATAATTTTCTTTTATAGCTGAATGTGGTGATTACGTCATTGAAGATTATCCAGATCCAACGTATTTATCAACATACAAATTCATACCACATCAGGATCATGATTTAGAAAGAAGAATTATGGAAAACCATAAAAAACATGCGTAAGTTATTTAATTATTCTAAGGATATATTCCTTTATTTTTTTCTTAATTAATATATTTATTTTTTTAAAGAGGACAATCACCAGCTGAAGCAGATTTAAATCTTTTAGAAACAGCACGAAGATGTGAATTGTATGGAATGAAAATGCATCCAGCAAAGGTTAAAATTTATTTTTTATTATAAGGCAAATTTTGTGTTAAAATGTAATTAATTATATGAATTTTTTTGGTGGATTCGCTATTCAGGATCACGAAGGAGTACCTTTGAATTTGGCAGTTGCACATATGGGCATTATAGTATTTCAAAATTATACGAAAATTAATACTTTTAGTTGGGCAAAAATAAGAAAAATAAGCTTTAAAAGAAAAAGATTTTTAATTAAACTTCATCCTGAAGGCTATGTGAGTATAAAAAAAAAATTATATTCAATCTTTTGACGTATAAATAGAAAAAAAAAAAAAAAAAAACGATATGCTCATTAATTTATATTTTTATCTTTTTCAAGGGATATTACAAAGATACAGTTGAATTTTTCTTTGATGGTAGAAATGAGTGTAAAAATTTTTGGAAAAAATGTGTTGAAAATCATGGATTTTTTCGTTGTTCAATCGTTAAACGAGTTTTGCGTCAAAAAACAAGAGTTCTCAGTCGGGGATCTTCTTTTAGGTACGCTTTAATAGTAAAATTAATCCTAATTATTTATTAATTATTTTTTTTTTTGTTTACATATTAAATGTCAACAGATATAGTGGAAAAACACAAAAACAAATTGTCGAATTCGTTCGAGATAATTATGTAAAGCGTCAAACTTTCCAAAGGTGAGTTGAAGAATAATGACTATTATTCAGTAATAATAATTGTTATAATTAAATTATAAAATATTTAAAGAATAAAAAAAACTTGTAATAATAAAAAATTAAGAATTAAAAAAAAAAAGAAAGGAAATTTGCCAATAAGAATGCTACCCAAAATCATAATTTAAACATAAACTCGAAAGTAACATTCATCCAGTAGGTAGTGCATGAGTAAATAATTATGCAATTATCCCCTGAACCTCAATTTTTGATAATTAAAAACGTTACGTATTAAAAATTATATAACTAATATTTTTGAGCATTAATCAACAGCATTGTAAACGGGATGTACAATAGTTTAAATAAAAAATAGAAGTGGCACGTCCTTGCTTCTCACCGGTGATAATATACAAATCCATCATTATTTTTTTTTTTCAATAAAAATTATTGTCGGTATTTAATATTGATTGCACAATAATGAATGGCAACACATGTTTTTTAATAATTGTCAACAATAATAGATCAAAGAATTGAAAAAAAATAAATCTATAAACTATTTTGATTTGAATTTAATCAACGCTCTACGATGGTTTCGTGGGAAGATCGTAGATTTTCAACGTAGAAGTTTAGAGTTCGAATCTCCATTGAAGGGAATCCCGATTACCAAAGTCTTGAGTACAAATTGTAGTCTCAAACACATTTTGATAATTAAGCTTTGGAAAAGAAAATTCATTGTTGCAAATAACAATTCATTAACAAGTTGTAAATAAATTAAAGCAATAATGAAAACAATTTTTTTGAATTATAATTATTGTTGACAATAGTTTAAAAAACGTAAAATTTATGTGTCTGGATTTTGTTTGCTGCACATTAATTGTTTGTAAATTATCTTTATATAAAAACCATGCACACACCAGTAAAAACATTCACAAATGCATTGGATAAATAAATATTATTCGAATATCATTCAAAAATGTTTGTCTTTATATATTATTGTGTTGCCTGCTTGAATAAGAGGTGGCGGGAGTCAGGCTCACCATCAGGCACGAAAACCCGAATGATCAATGTATTTTTTTTTAAATTTTACTTTTCAATTTTCATCATAATTTAAATATCGAACGTTTAGGTAATTATTGGCGGAATTTATCCAACAATTTTTTTACCAACTCCCGAGTTTTTTTTTTAAATTATTACATTTATTCTTCGTGTCTAATATTTTCCTTTTTTAAATTTAATAAAATTTCATACAAATACACTACCTATTCGTCACGAATGTCACATGCATTTTATTATTATTAATAGAAAACTGATATTCATAGGATACTCAAAGTATTAAAAAATAAAAACCTATCTATTATTATAATCAAGTAGTCTATATTGAAAAACTCACCTCTGCGATTTTCGATCTCACACAAGAAACCTGTAAATAAAAATACCATCAATTATTAATCCTAGTAAATAAAATTTAGTAAAATATTTATTAATTGGCACTTAATTGAAAATTTACTACACTAACATTGATGATTATCATTGCGTATATTAATAAATGTTATTATTAACTAAAAAAAAATTTTTTTCAACAAAAAAAATCCGGTGCACATAGAAATTTTTTTTTTTCATGCATGCGAGAAAAATTAAACGAAAACTCATTTAAACAAATATTTAAAAAATCTAATACACTTGAGAAGTTTTATTAACTGTCAACATGAAAAGTCTTTCAGAGGCTAAAACTGAAATAATAAAAATGTCCCAAGTTTCATTGAAAGTTCATTTATTCTTTTGAATTAATTTTTTTTTTTAAAAAAAAAGGTTTTTTAATTCTCATTGACAATGAGTTCATTATAGCTGAAGGAAAGTATGACCTAATTAAATATTTTTTTATTTTTTATAGTTTTTTGTACCGAAATCGAAAAAGGATAAAAATAAGATCAAATCTCAGCTGTTTAAGAATCGCAAAATAAATAATAATTGTATACATATATTCATAATGAAATGTAGTTTTAAGGATAATTCAAAAGATAATTGACATGAGTTTTTTAAATAATAATAATGATCGAAAAAAAAGCCTATCATTTTGGCCTAGGTCTGATGTTGAACTTGACTCTCTCTTGCTCGCAGGTCCAATTCATTCCGGCAGACTAGCGGTGGTAGGGCAATGCAGGGCACGGAGGGGGGAGGTTATCGTGGGGCCACCTCAAGCAGTTCGCTTATGGGCAGCTCCAGCATCTCTGCCCACCCCCTCCTGCCCCTTGGCGACCCTGGTATGTACCACGACCGAACATCATCATACAAAAAAATAATTCCGAAAATTTAGAAAAAAAAAAAATTAAGAAATAATGATTGATGGAAATTGTATTTTTTGCCTTACTATTATTATATTTTTTGTTGTTATTTTTAATCAAAAAATTTTTAAAAATTATAAATTGGTTTTTTTTTTCCTAGATTTGTGCTATTTTTCTATTATTATAATTTATTATTCTATTAAAATCAGTTGAGAATTTACTTCAATTAATATTTTTGTTCCTATTCTAATTTTTCTTTCATTTTTATTTCTTTTGAGTGACAGCACTTTGAATACTAAAATCATCCTGTCGTAGATGTAGTGCTTTGACAATAATTAGTATAAATCGTTGGACTGCTTTAATTACAAAAAAAAAAGTACTAAAAGTGCATATGTGATGAGCAGTATTATTTTAGTTAATTGTTTTTGAAAAAAGTTAATGACAGCGATATTTTAAGATGTGTTTTGAGTATTATTGTTCGTTCTGTAACTGCAGTAGATAAATTTTAAATAACCAGACAAGCTCAATGTTTAAATATATGTATTGTAAACTTTCATAAAAATACCCGGCTAAAATATGTCAGGTGATTCGGAATTAATATTTATTGACGTAAATGAAACCTACTACTCACAATAATCTCAAATGAATAAATTAAAAACGTAAACTTAATTAAATTTAATAAAATTCGCAGCCCTGGGAACACCGGCGCTATCTCTGTCATGCGGTTCGATGACACTGGATTCTCCGACGACTGTGACGAGTGTCTCGATGGGGGGGACGAGTCACCGTCGCGAAGACACAGCTACGTCTTATCGGACGCTCACCTCTATCGACGTGCATTCACCGGCTACTCCGAATCAATCCCACCACCAATCGAATCGTCATACTATGGCTGCCCAACATCATCAACACCAGCAACAACAACAACATCAGCAACAACGGATAACATCATCAACAGGTCGTATCAGCCCCTCTAACAGCAGTCCCCCTGAATTTCCACCACCAAGACCTCAACCCCGTCATCCCTGGCAACGATCATCAAGTTGTCGTGACCTTTATGCTTCGAGTTTTGAAGACTCAGGTCGTGCACGACCTAATCCCGAAGAATTCGGCCTCGATATACCCCAATTACCTTCTCAAGGTGAACTTGACAATCCAATAACGCGGTATGATGAAACGAATCGTTCATACAGTGCTGCAAGTTCAAAATTACCCTCCCTTGATCATGATTCGGTACCCGAGAAAATTTATAGTAGTTCTTATCCAGGAACATCGTCATTATCAACAGAATCTGGCCATGAAGAATCTGGCCCGGGTGCTGATCTTTCACATGACGATCTGTCCCATGATTCTTATGAATTACTTGAACGGGAACAAGAATTTGAATATCCTGAATCAATTTCTTCACCTCCTGATGATGCTATTTCTGATCAAAGCGATGAAGGCATTGAACAGGAAATGTTTCAAATGGATTCAGAAACAGATTCATTTGTCAAGCATAGATCAATTAAATCGACTGATAAACAGTTATTCAAATCTGTACTTGCTGATTTAAAAACTGCTAAAGCAAAATCCATCGATCGGCACTCGCCTTCTGCGAATTCTGAGCTATCGAGTAATACGAATCGAATGGAAGCAAGAATTCGAAGATCAAGTACACAAATTGAACGAAAATTTGAAAATAGAAACGTTAGTTCATTAGATCAGATAGGTTACAAGCCACCTTTACCTAATCAAGAAAGTTTTAGAAAGGATCCGGTTATCCTTCAGGTACATAAACAAAAAATGACGGTTTTAAACGAAATCAAGAATTTCAAGCCCAAGTATAAAATTACACACGTCGATTCAGAAGTACTTAGAGATGAGGGAATTATGAGACCAAAATCGCGAATAGATGATGATATGAGTCCTGATTTAAATAGAGTAATTTCAGAACAATTTATTCCGAAAACAGTACGGGCTAAGAGTATCGCGAGTTTAGATGACCATTCACATCGTATCTTGACAGAAACTGGAAGCCTCGGTCGTACTCATCGTGATAAAAAAGCAGATAGAATGACAATAAAAGAGCGTAAAACTTTAGAGCGGGAAGAGCGAAAGCGCTCAGACCGTGATTATTTACGTGAAACAAAAAAATTCGAAAAAAATGATTCGAAAGATCGACGACCAATAGGCAGGCTAGAATCACGTGAACGAAGCTACGAAAAATTAGATAGTAACGAGAGAAATTATAAGAAAGAATATCGTGAGCCTCGAGTCAAGAGTGTTGAGCATTTAGACCGAAGTCCTAAAGAACGGTATTCAAGTCGACATCATGATTCACGTCGTGATTCTCGAAGGAGTCCAAAAACTCATGAGTATGAGCGACATACATTAGAACGTTTTGATTCAGGTAATAAAAGTCCGTTTGCTCGGTACAGTCCTAAAGAGTTACGGGACAAGAGCTATGAAAGACTTGAGTTTCAAGAAAGGCCAACTTTTGATTTTGATCCGAAAGCAATTGAAAGACTTTCGTCATTGGAATATACAGAAAAATTACACGAGAAAAAAAAAGAACGTAGACTTTCTGAACGCAGAAATTCTAATAGATCCGAGCCAAGGGAAAGAAAGAGTTCCGAACGATTCGATTTTAAAGAAAAAAGGCGCGGAAGCTTTGACGCATTAGAAAAATCAAAAAAAAATCGTAGTAATGAACTCCAAGACGACATTCCTAAAGAACGAGATGATTGGAGAAGTTTAGAAAGAGCAAGAAAAGAAGAAGAAAGAAGAGAACATGAACGACAAGCTAAAATTATTACAGATACAATGATTGAAGTATCAAATGAGATAGAAAGTATTAAAAAAAATAATTCCGGTTTTTCTGAATACAATCCGAAAGTAATAGATGGTGTCGTCTTGGGATTTGATGATTCTATTCTACCTGGGCATATTGCCATAGAGCGTACAAAAAGTGATCCAAATCCTGGAAGACCACGAATCGGCTCTAATAGTAAGAGACATATGCTGATGCATCAAAAATCAATAGATCTTACTCCAGCCGATTCAGGGGACGAAGACGTTTTTAGTGAAGTCAAAAAAATTATTCCAGAAATTCCGTATACATTGCATAAGCGTCATGTAATTAATGGAACAGCTTCAGATGAGAAATCTGAATCTGACAGTGGTAAAAACTTAAAAATATCAAAAAGTATGGATCTTGTAAAAGCTCCGCTAAAACAAGTCACTGATGTCTCTTTGTTGGATTTAACACAGCTTCCTCCAACCCCGACCCCACTAGTAAAACTATCTACCGAAAAACCAAAAAGTATTTTAATCAGTCCTGATAAAACCAAATCACCAAAGTTATTGAGTCCAAAACTATCGCCATCAAAATCAAAAGTTATTCGAATTTCAGATAAAAATTCTCAACCTGGAAATCTCAAGACTTCTCCGCCTCTTACACCACCAAAGTCGTTGTTGTTAGAAAAATTTAAAACTGAAGTTTCTGGAGTCGTAAAAGCGTCAAGCTTTGAGAAAAAAGTAAAAAAGTTATCTCCTATTGAACCAACTGTCATGATTGTTTCTGTCATTGAAAAACGTTCACCGAAAAAGTCACCTTCTGATCCAACAGTTACTATTCTGAATTTTATTGAAAAGAAAAAATCAACCGTAGCTAGCCGTGAAGATGCAGGCTCAGAAAAATCTCCCTCTAAATCTCCTTTTAATTTTGCTGATATTGTTGGCAAAGCTAAAGAAGTGGAAAAAGAAAAATTAAATGTTCCAGATAATCCTTTAGAAAAGCAAGATAGTATTGAGAAAATACCACTTCCAGAAATTCCATTTAAAACAACAAGCAAACCTCCACTTCCAGTAAAATCCGAAAAACCTTTAGTTCTATCTAAAGAGCATTTGATAATAAAAGAAAAAGAACCTGAAGTAGTAAAAGATGAAGAAAAATCACCATCTCCTAAGCCTACTGCTTCACCAAAAAAAAAGTCAGAGAAATCGTCAAATTTAGAAAAACCAAGTATTCCAGAAAAGACTAAAAGAATTCTCGATAAAATTGAATCACGATTTATCGAAATTAGTAAAAATTCTTCGAAAAAAGTATCAAGGCCAAAAATTATTGATACCGGTTACGATGATTTTGTGGATCCTGTAGCAGAACTTCCACTAGACGATATTCCAGTAAAACCAGCTTTTGAGCTAGACTCTTTGAAAGTTCCAGATTTTAATTCATCTTTACTACGACCACATGCTGAATCACTACGATCAAAATCATTGTCTCTTGCTGAAGATAAAGCTTCTATTGATACGCTTTTATCTCCTGAGCTTGAAAGTAAGTCGTTTGTGCAAGATGTTTCACCAAAAAAGATAAGAAAAGCTAAATCAGAACCAAAAAAAGATTTTAAAAAACAATCAAAGTCCTTGGAAGGTGAAAAGCCACCACTAAAAAAATCAGGATCAAAAGAAACTAATACAAAAATCAATAAATCAAAATTAAAGTTAGGAGAGCTGCCACAAGAAATAATAATTATAGAGTCTACTGACGTGGAACCAGAAATTAGTATCGTTCAAAAAGGAAGATCAAAGTCTGTCACAAGACTACCTGATCGTTGTTTTTCATCTTCCAATGATGAGGACGCAGAAAAACTACGAACAAAATCTGCTTCAGTCGATGATGATTTAATAAAAAGTTTAGGAATAAATATAACTGATAAACAACGACCAAAATCATTAGGAATTTCTAAAAGCCTCAGTAATACTGACAAAGATTCTCTTGATAAAGTTTCCCCAAAAAGATTGAGCAGGATTAAATCAATTGATAGTAAAGTTTCTCCCAATAAAAGATCTCCATCAAGGTCTCCAGCAACACGAAGTCCAGTTGAAGCAAAAGAAATAATTTTTATCGAAGAATCTGCAGAAGAATTAGAACTGAATGAAGCTGCTCTTGAAAACAAAAACACGAAGACATTGAAAACACAAAAAAAAGTTACAAATCTAGCAAATGCTAAAAAACACACTGAAGATAAAATTTTGACACGACAAAAAACAATAAATTCTCCTGTTCCTTCGAGAAAACCTAGTGAATCTCCTACATTATTTACAAGACTTGGATTATCAGAAGGTGGTGGAGCTAGCTTCTTGCAACGTCAAGGTCAGGCTACTCAATCCCCAGGATCTCAGAGACGAGCCGTGTCTTTGGATACACCAATTGTTGCATTATACAAACTACCACCAGCAAATGCATTATCTAATAAAGATGATACAGTTGAAGAATCTGATGATCAACTTCCAGATATAATTGTACGTCATGAAGAATTAGACACTCTTCAACGGGAAACCTCACCAAATTTTTCATCAGAAACTACAGATGCCACGAGTGTTCCTGATATGTTTACAGATTCAGCATCTATGACTGAAGCATCTACCCAATATTTAGAATCTCCAGTCAATGAATTTCAAGACATAACGACATGTCCTGATTTGATTCCATATGAGAAAAAAGATACATTAATTTTTCAAGAACCCTCAGACCAAGATAATCGAGAAATGGCTCTAGAAATGGCTTTAGAAATTAATGTTCCCTGTAAATTTATTGATCAAAGTTCTGCGGAATCTTCAGCAGAGCCAGATTTTATGTTGGATAATAATGTAATTGCTAAGTGGCCATCATCAAAAGATTTGAGACAACTAGATCCAACAACAGAAGATCATTTAAGTGAAACTGATAGCTCGGAACACAAGAGAAAAAATCTGAAGTTAAAATCAATAGGACCATCTTTCTCGGTTACAATAGATGAAGCACCACCTGATAGCTTTATGGATAAAGAATATTTCCCTAATGTAACTGTAGGCATGATCAGAGAAAGAATTGAATCTATAGGTGATTATTTCGAACACGATGATCATCCAGGCATGGTCAAGTCTCCAATTCAAATATCCATTGAAGAATGTTCAGACATTGACGAATCGAAAAGTGACGAACAAAATGAAATTTTACAGCAAGCAATCTTTTATGCAAAACAGGTAGAAAAACCTCGACTTGATTCTGGTGATACCAGTGAAGATACACTTGATGCTTTAGATGGTCAAGAGGGATTACAAGATAGTGAAATTTCTTCGCCAGATTACATTGACAAAATGGATGAAAAAACACTTGTGGAAGTTGTGGAAATTAGAAAAGATGAAATGGAAGGAGCAGAAGAACTCCCTGAAGATGATCTACCAAAAGAAGATGAGATTGATGATCCAAACACTCTATCAATTGATAGAAAACTAAGGCTGTCGACTGAACGTTCCCGAAGTGAAGAAACAAGTACTTATACACCAGACCGAGAAGATCCTGATTCAAGCTCATGTTCAATAGCTCGACCTTTAGGAATTGGTCAAGTACAACCTATTAATGATCGTCGTGAAATTGCAATGATGATTGAATCTCGTAAACAAATGTCAATGGAAGATGAGAGTAGCAGTACTTCACACCAGGCTCCGAAAAAAGAATTAAGCTCAACTTGGAAACCATTTCCGTTAGAAAGTTCAGCATCTTCTAGTTTAGAGGATGCTGGTTGGATTCCGACAGATGAAAAAGATGATAATAGTGATCAAAATAATACTGTCAGGCAAGGAGATTTAGCTGATTTTGCGGGTGCCTTGCCATATGCAATTGGCCCTGAAATTATGGCGAATTATGGATCATTCGCACTCTCCAGAACTCTTTCTAGAATATCCGAACGATCAACAACTTCAGAACAAGATAAAAGTGACCTTGAAGATTCATTTAAGCCCTCTTCACGGTCTCCAAGTTTAGATGATGAATCTTTGATTTCTAGTGATCATCAACCATCTCTGTCTTCGGATCCTCCCTCAGGAACAGCTTTACCATCTGTATCAGAAGATCGCAGAACTTCATCTGAACTTCCAGATATACCAATAGATATTCCTGGTGATGATTCCAAGTCACCAAGAACACGTCGAGCTCGACTTCAACTTCAATCGTCAGAAGATTGGCCATCTCCACCAAGCTCTCCACTATTCGATACTCCAGCTATGAGTCATGTTGAAACATTTTATGTGGAAGTAAAACCAAAAGAAGCTATCAAAGTTACAGTAACTGACAGCTCAGAAACTCCTAGAGCCGTTGGGGATTCTGATTCAAGCGACGAAAATCGAACATTGCATGAAGATCTTCATTCAACAGTATTTGAAGATTGCCAAAGCTCAACTTCAGCAACTACGATTGATGGTACTGTTAAATTTGCTCCTAAGCCACGAAGTAATTCTTATATAACTGGTTCATCGCATTCTGAAGACACATCAATGGGTTTATCAATGTCAGAATGGTCAAGCTCAAATAATACTGTTCGACAGTACTGTCAATACTCAGGTGGAAAATCAGACGACAACTCACTTGCTGAGCTAGGAGCCTCAATTTCTGATTGGTCTGGGAGTACAACAGTAATACCACAGCAGTATTATACTGCGATGACAACTGAAAAAAGCCAAAGTGATACGACAACAAGTGAAAAGAGTATCACAAGTATGAGACCAAATTCAAAGTGTCAACAGTTTGAAGAAGTTAACGAAGAAGTTGCTTCAGATTATCCAGAGGAAATGCAAGAAGAAGAAAACCATGATGAATTTGATGAAGCCAGGAAATTTGTTGAAAGTCAATTTGATGAACATCGACGTCGCTTTGACGACGATCAAACAAATTCAGTTGTTTATACTGACATTTCACCACCACATATTACTTTCCAAAGTGACTGTGATGAGCCAATCGATGTGGATGTAGAATTTGGGGCATTGCCAAGTATTCCAGGTCCAATTCTCGAAGAAGAGGAAGGAGACCAATTGTATGACAATGTTCCCGCAATGAAATATACTACAAGTGAAAAAACAAGAATGAAAGTAAGTCCAGGTGATAGCTCAGAAGATATGCACGAAAGATATGCCGATCTAGCATTAAGATCACGATCAGGTGATGATGAATGGTGTTTTCAAGAATTCAGAAAAAATATGGAAAGTGATAAAAATATTAAAAAAGGATTTAAATTCGATCGTGGATATTCAGAGCCACAAGACCCACGAAGTGGGACTAAATCAACTGAAAGACCAGTTGTTGTTCCAATCCGTGCAAAATCAACTCCTTATTATTCTACAACTAGCCTAAGTGGAGAATCAACAACTTCAAGTCCACCATTACAAATACGCACTCAAATAAGAACGAAAACAATGTATTCTGCTTGTCGAAGTCCTCAAAGTGAAGGTGACACTTCTTCAAGTATGGACAGTCCTGCACATACACCAGATCGTGGTCAAAGAGCTTTTAGAAGAAAACGACAACAACATGCTAAAAGAAGGCAACGAATTTATGCTGAATCTGAGCTCAAGGAAACTTATCAACTTGTTTCAAGTACTGACTCAAGTTTTGATGTAACTACGATTCCTCCACCATTATTACCAGAACCAAGTATCGATATTGAGGACGAAGAAGAAAATAACACAAAATAAGGCTAAAACAAAAACAATTTTCTATCTAGTCAATAATGTAGGATTCAAAATTATTTTGAAACTACATCGAAAGCTAAAAAATACAATTTTAAGAGTAATAAAAAAATGTGCTCAAAAATTTGATAAAGATCAAAATGAAGTTAAATAATAAAGTTGAACTAGAAATTACAAACCATTACGTGTAGAAATAAAAAAAAAATTCAATAATAATACTTAAAAAAAAAAAACGTATAGCCGTAGGCATTTTTTAAAAGTAGGGCCCGATAAAGTATTCAATAATTTTTAAGTGAATTTAAATAAATGGTCTTCAGACTGCACAAACATATGAATGCAAAATAATGATGTTAGAGCTATGAGGATTGATAATAATATTACAAAATAATAAAAAAAACAATGGTGGATATAACATTTAAGAATATATATTTAATACTAATAATGATTCATTAGTATTTTTAAAATATTAAATATCGATCAAATTTTTCAACTAGTCATTTCGATATACAGTCCTACACAATCGACAATGATAAACGGGTATTCAAAATTAAAAATTAAGTAAAAAACAAAAAAATATTTCGTTCAGTCCAGTTGAATACATGCAAGCGGATGACAAAAGTTGCTCAATGTAGATTAATATTTTTTATTTAACGTCACTATCGGTTTTAAATTGTTATATGCCCTATAAATGAATATATATATATATGTTTCTAGAGTTGCGTATACATAATCGACATTGTTATTTATTTCGCTCTATATATTTTTCGTGTGTTTATAATAAAACCGTAAAAGTTCTCAGTACAAAGGTAACGCGAGTGCTGAATCGAATTGGATAAAAGCTTGCAATACAAGGAATTGGTTCAAAGGCATATTTATTTTCTATATTATTCATTCTATTCTTCACGAGAGGGTCAATATTTGATAATCAATATAATGGTCATTACGAGTTTGTTTCTATGGCGCAATTTTTATATCGTTTTCTATTGATTTTCTGATGTGATTTAAAAATCTGGTGGAATTGAAAAACAACGGATTATGCAAAAAATTGATTTTAGATTTTAAAAGTTATCAATTACCCAGGTAAAAAATTAATGTAGACGTTCAATTTTTATTCTTGGTTGGAGGTCAAAACGTAAATGTAAATGGCTAAAAAAGTTTGAATGAAAATATTTTGAATGTTGCGAAAGAGTCATCTGAAAACCAAAATAAAATAGGTAAAAAAAATTTCCAAACTCACCATTACTGCAGTTGATGATGCAGCTGATGATGAATGATGATGATGTTATTGGTTCCATTAAAAATCATATCCTCTGCTTCCATGTAAGGAAAAAAAGAATACATATAATTAAAACATACGCACATATATTTCGGATTAAATATTTTTGCTGAAAATACATTGGGAGTACTTTGAATTTTCGCCTGGGTACTTGATTATTTTTTCAATTTCAAAATAAAAGTAATCAACTTTATTTCGGCATGAAATATGAAACGAAAAATAGTAGATTGTTTCCCTATCATATTGGTTCGTCAATACGAACCTCTTGCATCCCTAAATCATGAAATTGCATCCATTGCATCGTCTGCAAAACCCATCATGCACTGTCATCTGCACTTTTATAACATATATATTTTTTTTAATCATCGTTTCACATTTTCCATTATCTATTCATCATCATCGGTCATTACCTCATAATAATATTCATTTTTAATCAGCAAATATCCATGAGTCAAATTAATGTTAATAAAAATACCAAAAAAAAAATAAGATAAAACAAATTATAAAACATTTTTCAACCCCTAGTTTTCACAAAGATTTATTACAAATCTAATTCTCCAATAGTCTTCCTATGCAAACAAGCCATTTTAAAAGCTGACAAGCTTTGATTAAAAAAACCATTAATGTCACAAAAGCTAACAAGTAAAAAAAAACACAAAATAAAGCCAAATAAAAACTTGAAAAAAAACCAAAGTGAGTCTGTCTGTATAAGACAGGAGCGAAAATCGTTAGACTGTTCCTTTAACTAGTAAATGACTGAAAACTGTGTTACAATATATCTTAATAATTAAGCACGCAAACATGTATGTCTAGTATACAAAACCCCCATAAATAAAGACAAATTGAATATATTATATTATTATATATAAAAGAAAAAAAAAACCAAAGTATATAGTTGATAGATGATTAGTGATGAAACTCGTAATTAAAAATAGGGAACAAGTTATAAAAAATTTTGTTTAAAAACTTTTTTGTATTATTTAATTCTCGTTACAAAAATTTAAAATATAATTTATTTTTGTTGAGATTATTTTATTTATTACTTAACATTAAATTACTTAACAATTTAATTAAAGAAAAAAAGTGTCGATTATGCAATACCGTGGCAATTTTATGAATACTGCATCATCGTTTTGACAGGTGGTGATTACAACCGATGGAACTACGCAAATGGGTACGTGAATTCACCGGCTTGGCATATGCCATATCAGCCAGTTCGTAACGTAATGGTTCACCGAACACCACGCACCTTGATTGGTAAGCGGTTCTTACCAATCTATCCGGAATGAGCTGAAACATCATCTCAAATTTGAGCAAAAGTTTGAGTCCCAAAAAAAAATAAATAAAATATCTAATTCATGGCCAAATTAATTGGAAAAAAAATTAAAATTTAAAAATGAGAAATGATTTTTTTTTGTATCTAAAAAAAAATACTAATATTGAGAATCAAATTATAAAATGAGTAGAAAAAAAAATAAAAAAAAGCTGAGTACCACGTAACACGATGCAATGAATATAATAATATTTTTTCTACTCTATTTTTTCTCAATAAAAATGTACTAGGTTCATATATATTATATGCATTTTGTTTTTATCATTTTGTTTATTAGTTGCATCACACAATTCATGGAAATTAAATTATTTTCATCACCTATTTATGCTTTTTTAGAATCACCTTAGACAAATCACAATTCACATTTTTCAATAAACTAAATTAAATACTTATAATCGTATCACAAGTCTGCTAATTCCTATAGATGTATTTTAATTATTTAATTTATTCATTTTTATCAACAATAATTATTTACAACCTCTTCCATTAAAATTAAAAAATTTGTAAATATTATTGTTATTGTTAAATTCAATCAACTAAGTCAAAATTTAAAGTGCCAATTTTTTTATTGAATGTTCAAAAAGAAACTTCTGTTTTTTTAAATTTTCATAAATGAAAAAAATATATTTGTCGATAATGTATTTTTATGCTTGTCTTGTTTAGTAGTTAAAATATATGCAAAAAAAATTAAAGCAAATTTTGCTTGTTGTTATAAGAGAAAAAAATAGTTGTTAATGTGTTTTTTGAATTTTAAATTATCTAGTTTAACGAACGTAAACATTTCAATTGATTTTATAAATTTTTAATACACATATGTTGCCTAAATGGAAAGATAAAACAAATACTACGACAAGTTTCTAAACCTATATTATTATCTCTTCTGTGTTGAATGTGGTACTGAGCTTTCCCGCATCTAATCATCGATTAATTAATTTTTATTTTTAATCGATTAATTGGTTTATAGAATTATTTATTTAGTATTCAAAACACCTGTGAACCATTACGTAGCGAACCTTCTGTATTCACATTTATCACCAATCAAATAAAAAAAAGTACAATTTTTTTCAGTCTATAACTACACCGAAATTTGTATTACATAACCAAAAGTGTTATTTATAAATAACATTATTTGTTTGTTAATATAATTATTCAAATTTCAATAAAATTAATCAAAATTTTTGCATGATTTAAAATGGTCAAAGGGACAATTGATAAATAGCGAAAATGTCACTGACCGAAAATTTAAAAATAGATTATTTTTTTTCAATTTTGATTGTTCAGTTTCAAATGATTCTGTAATCACCACTTGTCGACTGTTGCAAGTACAATGCAAGTACTCCACGAATGTTTGGGAATAATTATTAAAAATCCCGAAATATCACAAGTAACCCCAACTAACTTTTTTTTCTATTTTTTGCCTTTGCATGTTGTCTTAGTCAAAATTTTCAAATATTATTGTTTTTCTATTAAAAAAAAAAAAACAAAAAAAAAACCACTTCTTTTCTATCTAAACCCCATCACTTTGATAATAGATTTTTTTACAACAAAATGCATTTGTTTTTTAAGAATTTGTAAAAAAAAAAAATTTATAAAAAATAATAAAAATTAAGATCGAATTTAATTGAGACTGTTTTTCTGAAATTTTAGAAATTCAAATTCCCGAATTATTTATGTTACATTGTTGACATTAAAAAATTAATCAATATCGTCATTATTGTTGTTATTATTATTCATAACATATTGATATAATGTTATAATCTTTTTTAAAAATAGATCAAAGGATTTTCTAAAAAATCAAAAAAAAATAAAAAAATAATAATATCGATTTGGATAAATAGTGTAAAGTTTTTATACTCGAAAACCGAGTTAAATAATAAATTCGAATAAAAAAATTACAAACTGTTGTAAAACAGTGCGATTTGCTATCAAAAATGTTGATTTTCTAAATAATGGAGGAAAAATTGACCATATTATGTTAAAAAAATTTTATTATCCAACTTAAAATGTAAAAATAAAAATTAATAACAAGAAAAAAAAAAAATAAGAATAATTTTTAAAATTCAAATAATGATAATTCGTGGTGTCGAATTTTTTTTTTAAATACGAATGCGTGTTTAAGAAAAAAATCTAATCGTTAATTGATATATATAATAAAATATGTCAAAAAATAAAAAACTAGATCCTTTCAAATTTGTCGTAAGGATCTGATTGTTGTATTTAAAAAAAAAAACATTTTAAATAATGGAAAATATGAAAGACGATGGAAATGCTGAAATCGTAGGAAATTTATTGTACATTGTTTATTGATAGATAATTATGACACTAATAAATTATATACAAAGTCATTAATATGCCTCTGTCATTGTTGAAATTTCATTAATTATATTTTTCGTTCAAATTTATAAAACTTTTTGTGTTGGTTTTATTTTCTTCAATTTTGATACTCACATGATTATCAAAATTTTATTGTTTTATCGTTTGTAATATTATTTTTAAAGAAACTATTATCTATTGAATATGTCATTTGAACAATGAAAATTAAGCTAATTGTTAATGGCAATTCAAGTATTTTTGTTCAGTTGAATTGTATCTTTTTTTAAATCGCACTCCTGGAATTGTTGGTCAACTGGATGACCATGCCAAGTGTGAGTAACTCCCAAGTTGAAAAAAAAAAAATAAATAAACAAAAAATTCAGCTTTGAATGTTTGTTATAAATGTTTATTCACTTTTTCTGTTTTTTTTTTTTTCACTTGTTTGCATCAACGGAAATTCAAAAAAAATATATGCAACTATTATTTTTTGCCTTTATTTAAGTCGTTAATTGTTTACTCCAAATTTTTAATTTGCAAGCTAGGAAATTGTTTAGTTTATCTAGATTCTATTTATCAAGTTATTCTCAATTTGTATTTAACGAAAAAAAAAAATTTATATATGTATTATAATTTTATTTTTATTCATCACAGTTGTGCATGGAAAAAAAAAATCAATTTTATAAAACTAAATATTTTTGATAGATTAAATTTGAATGTAGCATGTTATCCTTGGTTTGCCTTGATGATCCTATTTGCTATTTATCTTATAAACTAATTTTTTTAATCTTTTTTTTTTTTTTAACAATTTTTTATTATTTATTTTTCAGATGGAGAAATTATTCCAGACACACCGAGTGCCGAAAACAACAATTCTTTGTTTATGAATGGAAAAAGCGAAAAACCAACAAATGGAGTATCAAATATAAATGTCAATGTAATAAACACACCAGATTTAAGTCCCGAAAAAATTATGAAAAATGGTGAAGTTGATGATGCTGAATTAAAAAAAATTAAAAAATGGCCAACAGATAAATCATATTATATATCAAAAGAACTTTTAATGACCGAGAGGACATATAAAAAAGATTTAGATGTCATAAATATATGGTTCAGAGAAGAAGTTACACGTGAATCTGATTTAGATAGTGAAATTATAATTGGATTAATTGAATTACTTGCTGATGCACATGGACCATGTCTCCAAGAAATGGAAGTGAGACTTGCAAGATGGGAAACGAATTCACGACATAACATTGGTGATTTTATTTACAATACACTTTTGAATATTTTACCACTTTACGATCAATACTTGGAAAATTTAATGCCTGTACTTGAAAAAATTGAATATTCAACACGTACATCACGACATTTTGATCAACTATGTCGTGATTTTGAATCACAAAAATATTGCTATCTACCATTGAGCTCATTTTTGTTGAAACCACTTCAACGATTACTTCATTATAACAGTATTATTGACAGTAAGTTTTCAACTTATTTAAATTCAAAAAAAAAGAAAAGATATATCAATAAAAATTTTAATCGTGTTTTTAGGATTATTAGATCATTATCCAAAAGATCATCCAGACTTTGAAGATTGTCTAGCTGCAAGGGATAGACTTGGTGAAACTCTTCTCGAAGGCTTGACAGTTTTAAATCAAGCTGTAAGTCTTTAATTAAATTTTAATTTTGTAAAGAAAAATCATTCATATCATAACAAGTGATGAATTTTTTTTTAAGGAAAATTTCGTTCAACTTTGTGAACTGCAAAGAGATATTGGTGGCTTTGAAAATTTGGTCCAAGAAGGAAGAAAATTTATTCGTCAAGGATGTTTACAAAAATACAATCACAAGGGTTTTCAACAAAGAATGTTTTTTCTGGTAATTTTTATATAAATTAACAGCACCTTTAATTATATAATGTAAAATGTTTTTTTTTGTTTTTTTTTTATACTAGTTTTCTGATGTTTTACTTTATACATTCCGTACTCAACAATCACATCAGTGCTTCAGAGTTCATGGTCAAATTGCATTGAAAGAAATGAAAATTCAAGATAGAGATAATAAAACAGGATCAGATTTTGTCTTTGTAATAAATGGTCAAGGGAATCAGTAAGTTTAACAAATAGAAAAATTAAATTTTCATATGTATTAATTTGTTTGACTGATTTTTGTTTTTTGAAATAGATCATTAACAGTAGCTGCGAGTAATGATGAAGAGAGAGAAAGATGGCTCGAAGATTTAAACATGGCAATATCAGAAATTGAAAATTCTGATCAAGAAAAAACAGCCTACTCGCCTTTAAAATCTTGCAGTATGTATTATATTTTTTCTTATTTTTCATTAAATCTATTGTTGAATAATTTTCAAGTTATAATACGAATACAAAAAAGTCCATCATTTGCAACTCAACGTGAAGCTAACTGGTTTAGATACAAATACTTTTCTTTAAGACCCCACATCAACAGTGCGATGGTGGTGTAATGGTTAGCATAGTTGCCTTCCAAGCAGTTGATCCGAGTTCGATTCTCGGCCATCGCACATTTTTTGCTTTTTTTTTCGTTATTATACATTGATAATTACTAAATTAATTATACTTTTCAATTAACAGTTTTAGAATCAGCTGATGAGGGTGGAGCTAGCCTAAGTCTTGAACTTGACAAAACAAATTGTGGTGGTGCAAAAGCTTCACAAAGAAGTAATACAACTGTTCACGTTTGCTGGCACAGAAATACCAGCATCAGTTACAGTGATCAACTTCGAGCTTTTCAGGTAAAAATATCGATAAAAAACTATTTAAAAAATAACATAATAAGGGTTTTTTAAATTTAATTACAGAATCAATTGAGTGGATTTTTATTACGAAAATTTAAAAATAGCAATGGATGGCAAAAATTATGGGTTGTTTTTACAAATTTTTGTCTTTTCTTTTATAAATCACATCAAGATGATTTTCCATTAGCCAGTTTACCACTTCTTGGTTATGCTGTTTCAACACCACTTGAAGCAGATGGAATAAATAAAGATTTTGTATTCAAACTACAATTCAAAAATCACGTTTACTTTTTTAGAGCTGAGAGTGACTTTACATTTGGCAGGTAAAAAATAAATGACTTTAATAATTAACATTCAAGAATATTCCATTAACAATCACATAAGATATATTACATATGATTGGACAATTCAATTTGCTTATTGATTTAAAATGAATTATTTTTATTTTAATATTTGATATCTTTTTCAGGTGGATGGAAGTTATCAAAAGTGCCACGCAACAGAGTCACATTCCCGTCAATTTTAATCATAAAGATAATTATTAATATAAACATTATGAATTTACAAAATGGACAGCTGCATGTATTTATTTTTTACTTAGTCTGCTCAAATAATCAGTCAAGTAATAATAATGATTACTTGAATGCTTAGAAGATGAAGGACCAATTTTTAAATATTAACGAAAAGAATAATTGATAAACTTGAGGCCTATTTTAGAATAATTTTTTTAAAAATATGATGTCCATTAGATAATATTCACAAACTTGCCTCTAAGTTTATCATTAATCCAATCGAAAAAAAAAACTAAATAACTAGTGACCCGAAGAACTTGTTTTTGCCTGAATATGCAATTTAGGTCACCGAAAAAAAATAAAAGATAAAATTTATATTTATCTGTTTTTTTTTTATACATAATTTAAGAATAATTTTCTTTAATTTTTTACAAGTTTATTAGCATAAGTTATGTCTTGTAAATTAAGACAATAATTTGTTGACAATTAAGTGTATTAATTTTTTAAAAAAACGACAGTTGTTTTATTTTTAAAAATATAATATTTAAAATTTACGTTTTGATTATATAATTTTATATAAAAAAAAAAGTCTCTCACAAGTAAATATTATAAATAATAAATTCATTTTTTTATTGTATATAATAATTTACATATGATTATTAGAGAAGTCAGGTGGAATTTCGATTGTGTTTACACTGAGTTTAATTAAATTCTTGTGATGTAACATTAAACATCCATTGCGCTAAACTTTTTTTTTCACTAAATGCTTGAACGAAATAATTAATTTTTAATTTAAAAAAATTTATTTGTTTAATGAAGTTGTGAAAACTTATTGAAATAAAATTGCATATTTAAATAAGTCTACAATATATTAATCAAATAAATGACAGCAGTTTTATTATATACATTTTTATTAATAAAAAAAAAAAAAAACACGACAGATTGGAATTAAATTTTTTTTTAATAATCTATAGGCAATGTTCAAGACTGGAAAAAAAAAATAAATATTTTAAAAAAATAATTGTAAATTATTGAGTTGAATAAAAAAAATATTTTAATTTTATTAAAGATATATTCCATATTGTTAATAATTTTGATAAATTTATGTGCAAAATTGACTATTAATTATTGTTTTTATCATAAGAATTCAAAAAATTTGTTATTCGATTTTTTTTTAGGATAATAAAAGTAATTATTGATGTAAATTTTCAGGTATTTTAAATTGATAGCAAACTTGTGGTAAAAAAAATATTACAAAAAGTTTTATTAATAAAATTTCTGAAATATTCCCATCAATCCATTGTAACGATTCAATTTATTTTTCGGTATTTCCAATGACGCGATATCACTACACGCACTGTACATCATTAAACTAAATGAAACTTTCAGAAAAAAAAACCATCTCATAAAATAAAATATTCAATGTTTAACGCATGTCGTTGAATATTGAAAACCGGTTTTTTAAAAACTAATTTTTTCGTAGTCATAAAATTAACTATGTGTTAATTTTAAAATGAAAATTAATTATTTAGTTATAAATAAAATCAATGAAACAGTATTATATATATAATTACACTCGGAAAAGTGTGTAGATAATTATTTGAATAGAAGAAAAAAAAATGAGGAAATACATGTACTTGTTGTGGGAAGTTTCCACATTGACCTTGACTACTGAATATTATTATTTTGGAATAACAACAAATAAATAAATAAACAAGTAGATAAATAAATTTTATATTCATTGTGCTCATCATCTATTGCGATTAAAAAAAATGTGTGGGAAGATTGAACTTGGAACATTTGATGAGATAATCTTGTATTTTTGCAGTGATAGATTTATAATAATAGAAACTTATTTATTGTTATGTTCTATGAAATAATTTTTATTAAAAATAATAAAATTATTCAAAATTCGAATCGATGATAATATTGGTAAATTTTTATATTATAAACATTGTTTTTGTATATAGATTGGCGATTTAAACTCAGACCTCGTACTATTTCATTCACACAAAAATTTTCTAAAAGTTTATCTCTTAAATATTATTTTTTAAGCATCTTATTTATTGGGTTATCAATATTATGACGCGATAGTTCAAGTTTGTCTTATTTTGTTATTTATTTTGAGTCAACCGATCGACAATAAAAAAAGGCATAAAAAAATATTGCCATTTGTTTTTATATAAATGGTTTTCATTTATTAAGATTATGTGAATTTAATTAAAAAATATAATTTATATTTAATTTTTAAAAAAATATTTGCCAAAAATTAGTTTACAGCCTTGGGGGATCTCCATTTTTTTTCCCTTCCCAGTTGATTTTAATGATTAAACAGCTTGATTTGTGAGTTTAACGATAACGAAAGCAGAGATGACGATACGTTATTGAGTCAAGGAGGAGGTAAAGGATTAGTATTGAGTAGTGGGAAGACAGGAGTATTTAAACTCACTGATCTCCAATCATCATTACACAATTCAACATGGCAAGTTATCAAGTAACTATCAGCCTCTTGGCAATTCTCATCATTTCTGCATGTGCAGGTAATTTAAAGTCATAATAATTATATATTTTTTTTTCAAATCTTAAATTATCATTGAACATTATAAATGTATTAATAAAAGTTATGATAATTTATTATTCAATAAATAATTGAATATTGATATTTTGTATAATATTCAATTTAAAAACAAAAAAATACGATATTTTAGAACCACTTAGACAAAGACGACATGTACCATCTAGTAGCTCAAGTTCATCATCGTCATCATCAAGTGGCTTCAATGGAAAAACAGAAACTAAAACCAACACAAAAGTCAGTGGTGGTGGTACTGCTGATGCAAATGCAGTAGCAACAAGTGATGGTATATACTTTGCTGATGGTGGTGCTGGTGGACACCAACATGGTGGTTCTCAGGGAGGACATGGCTCAGGATGGCAATCAGGAGGTTCACAAAGTGGAGGATACGGTGGTGGATACCAACAAGGTGGATCTCAAGGAGGTGCTGGTGGATACCAACAAGGAGGATCACAAAGTGGAGGATACGGT